>JAFCGX010000595.1:0-80032 GCA_019023105.1 Diglossa brunneiventris
TCCCATTGATGACCAGGTACCCTACTTTGATTTCTCTCCTCTGATCCCTTGAAGTGTCCACAGTTCCCGTTCCTGCCATTCCTGCTTCTCATAATACTTGATTCCCATGGATTACTACAGTAGATAGGTTTAAATCTTTTATCTCAGAAAGTTCTCCCATGGATCCAGTATACTGATTAAAAGCCTGGGACCAAGGCCATTCAGCATCGCTTTCGATAGAGGTACTCTCTAGTTCTAAAACTTCAGTTACAACTACATACAAAACAATTCTGTAAATCAAAGTATGAACTACCCCCGACTGCAATATACTCATTTTGTCTGAGTAAGCTTAATCTCAGTTCATTGTCTCCTAGTGTCACTCCCAAGGGGTTCTGGGCCTTCTTAACTTGAGAGTGATGAATCCAGGCGTTTCGCTTCTTGATCTGATTGCGGTGAAGGTGGTGAGAATACTTGCAGTGGTCCCTCCCACTGTGGTTCCAAAGTCTTTTCTGCAAGAGGTTTAACATATACATAATCTCCAGACTGTATGTTATATACTGGTCTATCTAGCTCCCCGCTCCAAGTTCCAGCCACGTGTTTCTCAATTTCTCTGAACTGTTTGCTTAAAGCCACCATGTAGGTGGCCAGTGTTACCTCCCCAATGTGAGTGGACATTCCTTTTTGTATTCCATATGGTCTTCCATAAAGCATTTCAAAAGGATTCAGCTTTCCTTTAGCCCAAGGTTTAGTTCAAATTTGCAATAGTGTCAGTGGAAGAGCTTGGGGCCAGAGTAGATAAACTTCCTGCCCCAGTCTTACAATCTGCTGCTTAATCAAATGATTCATTTTCTCTACCTGGCTGCTTGATTGGGGGCGGTATGTGTGTGAAGTTCCCAATCTATGCTCCGGTGGCTACTAATCTGTTGCACTACTTTGGAAATGAATTGTGATCCTCTATCCAAGGATATTGTGGCTGGAACTCTGAAGTGTGGTATTATTTCTTGTAATAATACTCTGGTCACCTCTCGAGCTTTGACAGTTTCTGGTGGAATGCTTCTGGCCACCCTGAATGTATCTGTCAAGACCAATTAAGTAAATACCGATACCGCCCTTTTCTGGGAGTTCTGAAAAGTCAATTTGCCACTGCTGTCTTCACCCATGGCCTCTCCCAATCTGACTGAGTTTCGGCCTGGGGGTATTTTTGGGGTTAGTCTGGAGGCAAGGATCACACTGTCGGTTTACCTGAGTAATAGTGGCATATAAATTCCTGACAATGAGTCTTTCAATCAGATGTGTGTTCTATAAAGCCTGTGGAAACTACTACTTCAAAGTCAACACTTCATTTCGATGCACTCTGTATCACTGGCAGCCTTGGTCATTTTGGGAAAGGACCCACACTTTATAAAAGCTTTTAAGTAGTTAGGCCCCAGTGTGTTTTCCAGTGCTCCTCCTTCACTAGTGATCACAAAAATGGGAAGGCATTACGAGCTCTCTTTCAATGGTAGCACCCCCTTGTGGCTGCATGTCTCTTTTGATTAGTATTATTGTATTCTGGCTTACCTTCGAGGAAAAATCTGTCCATTAATTACCTCACCTTTTGCTGTTTCTTTACCTCTCCATCCGCCAGCGCATTTCCTTCCTCCAATTCTGAGCTCACTCTCTGGTGTGCCTTAATATGCCTTTTCAGACAGCTGAACTGCTTCCAGCAGCCGGATTGTCTCTTCTTTCCTTGTGAGGTTAGCAGTCCCCTCTCCTTCCAGATGGCTCCGTGCATGCACGACTCTGAATGCATACCCCGAGTCTGTATAGATCTTTATTTTCTTTTCCTTTTGCTGTTTCTAAAGCATGGTCAATGCATTTATCTCGGCCTTCTGTGCAGAGGTACCTGTTGGTAAGGGTCCCAGACCTATTGCTGCTCTCTGCAGGTAGTCACTGTGTACCTAGTATGTCGCTTTCCACTGGCAATGTAGCTGCGCCTGTCAGTGAACCAGGTCTCTGCAACGTGCAGAGGAGTGTCTTTCAAGTCTGGGCATCTGGAGTAAGTAGCTTCAATGGTCTCCGGGCAATCGTGGTGTACTGCTTCTCCTTGATTCTACTGAGAAAAGAAGCTGGGTTGACAATATTAGTCACCACTATCTCTACATCATCTTGCTCTACTATGATGGCCTGGTATTTCAGGAACCTCTGTGGTGAGAACTAGTGGCTGCCCTTTTCTGCCAGTACTGCGGACACTGTGTGGGACACTAGCACAGTCATTTTTGTCCCAGGGTAAGCTTGGGTGCCTCTTGAATATTCAGTACAACTGCTGCTACAGCTCTGAGGCAACCTGGCTGTTGCCTTTGCTGTTGCATCTAGTTGCTTAGAGAAGTAAGCAACTGCCCTCTGATATGGACCCAAGTCTTGAGCCAGTATTCCCAGGGCAATTCCTTGTCTTTCATGGGAAAATAGAAAGAATGGTTTACTCACATCTGGAAGTCTCAAAGCCGGAGCTGATGTGAGCGCCCTCTTTAGCTGGTGAAGGCCCGTGTGGCTTCCTTTGTCCATTGGAGATCTCTGTTTCCATTGGCAATAAGAACATGGGTCTGACGAGCAGTCCATAATTATAAACTTACAGCTGGCACCACCCTGCCATGCCTAAGAAGGTTCGGAGTTCCTTTATTGTCTGGGGTTTTGGGGTTTGGCATATGGCTTCCCTGCCCTAAAGTCTGTTGCCTAGCATTCACTTCGTACCCCCCCCCCCCCCCCCCCGTAGATTACTTTCTGTTTTACTGCCTTTTTCTTTGATGCTCTGTATCTTTGGAGTCCTGGGATATTTGAAAGGCTTACCCTCTAGGCCACACATGCTTCTCTTGTCTAAGTGGCTACTAGAAGATCATCTACGTACTGCATTCTTCTTGTGGATCTTCCTGGGACTCTGGGTCTTTGGAGTTGTTCTCCAATCGGAGTGCGGGAATTTTTGAAGCCTTCAGGCACATGGACCATGTGAGCTGTGTTCTAGGACTTTCTCATTTGAATGCAAAAATTTTTCTGACTGGCTTTGTGGATAGGGAGGCAAAAGAAGGCATCTCTCAGGTCTAAAACAGTGAACCAGGCTAGCTCAGGTGTTAAACAAGTTAGTAAAGTATATGGATTTGCTGCTACAGTGTGTAAATTCTTTGTTATCTTATTGACAGCCCTCAATCCAGTACTATCAATTATTGGGCTGATTCCTTCCCTATCTTCTTTTTGAGGAGGTACTGCTCAGTTCTCACTGGTTGTGTTCTTTCCTTAAGCTTGATTACTATGGGGGCATTTTTCACTTTCTTTGGTACAGCAGACGCCCATACCCCCGAAAATACTTTTTTACTTATTCTAATATCTCTTTACTAATGTCCTACCTAATTTCAATGGCTGTTAATGTTAAGCTTAACATGTTTATATCATTTGCCTCCAGAGTAACTTCCTCATTTGAGAATGTTTATACTTTAAAGCTTTGCAAAAGTATGCCTTCTCAGACTGGCCAGTTGTTCCCCACACTACAACATAAACATTCTCCACAGGTACTAAGGCTTTATTTAAAACTGAATATATGTCCCTTGCATCAATTAAAATTCCACCCTCTTTTTTCTTCTGATCTCACTGCCTCTCGCAGAGGGGTCTGTTACCTCCTAGTTCTGGATGAAATTGGACTGTCAGGGGGGGATGGGTGTGAATGGGTATACCTTTGGAGCCTGAGTCCTCTTCCCTTTTGGGGAGGTCATCTTTATCCTTCCTTCCTTACCTTAGGAGGAGCCTTTAACAAATCTTCTGTACTCATTTTGCGAACTGTAATCGCTTTGCGTTTCAGCGTGATAATCTTTGACTTCATACATTGCTATATTATGCTGCATGCTGAACAACACATTTGATTTGCCTTCTCTCTGCCTTATTTTCCTTTTCAAGGGCCAAGATCAGTGGATCTGAGGGTGGTCTGATCCCACAGTCCCTTTGTCATTCTGGGTGATTTCTTAAAACAAAAAAACATATTAGCACACAAAACCTCATCCCATTTACCTTCCCATTTTAAAACAGCATTAACTGCAATGAGGTATTATAAATCTTTTTATTTTCTGCCCCTACTGGCAGCCTTGTTCCAGTGAACCCCTCCCAAAGAGGGGCTAGTTCAGGAACCTCTTTGCTCTGGTCAGTTCTCATTATCTCCTTCCCCTTATGCTATCTTGTTTCTCCCCAAGCCTCACAGTGTCTTTTCTCAGTTTTTCCTCACACACAGATTTCCAGGTGGCAGGTATCAGATGTGGCTCTCCCCACACAAGCTTTAAGATCTCAGGTTCTGTATTGGCTTGATCAGAAAACTTTAATTTACACTCGGGGCATGTGCCCTGACACTTATTAGAACAGCAATACCAGCGTCTCTCACAAGCTCCGCACTGCAATAATACCCACGCAGCGTGCCAGCCTCTTGATGTACCAAAGGCTCTCAGGAATTGCCCGAAGAGGCAGGCTATTCCATTTATTACAGGGAACTCTAAATCCTCTACGACAGGCTGTTCCCAGTCCAGACTTCCTATAGTACCAGCTGAAGTCCCATAAACTCATTCATCTCTTCTATCTAAACTCTGTTTTACAAAATGTCAGTCTTTTCTAGTTCTCTTCTTGCACAATCTAATAAAAGCATTGTTTCTACTGACACTACTGTCTTGCAAAAGGCTGTGCTTGTTACAGCAAAAACTTTGATATACCCACAAACACACACCCCCTCCTTATCTCAAATTCACTAGAGCTAGGGCTTGGATTGCTGTGGGGGGGAATTCTTGGAATTACTTTAATTTGCTTTACCATAGTTAAACATAAATCACCATACCATAGTTCTTCTGTGCAAAATGCTACACTTGTTGCAAACAAAATCCTAAAATCTCCACAAACACCACTACACAATCCGAGAACTAAATTACCACAATGCGGGGGAAGAACCACACAAAATCACTGGGAAAGGGCATATCTCTCAAAGTGCCCACTTTTCCCAACACAACACAGCATACAATAATTCAGCATTTACTCAGATCAGCTTTCTCTGGACACAATCAAAATAACAGCACACAGTAAAATTCCAGAGATCAAGTCCAAAGTCCAGGGAAAAGGAACTCCCTGAGCTCGTACTCACGGTCAAAATGTGCCAAATCTACACAAATCACCACATTTAAACACAATAAATATCCTCACTAACGTCTCTCCCTTGTTCCACTTCTCCACCGGCACGTGGCCACATCCTGCCCCCTCAGCTGGCGCTCAGCCAGGCTCGCCTCACTCGCGGCGCTTCAAAACCAGGAAGGCCAATCTCCGCCACCGCAGCTGGGTGAACCATGGGTGAACACTTGTTCGCTCTCTCTTTCATATGCCACACACTCGCACGATTACAGACACATTAACATTAATCACACAATGCATTTACCATACAATGATACAGTGTCCGGACACCACACACACACACACCCCACAGGTTCACTCGACCCGCCCCCAGGGTCGCTAGCAGCTGCTCTATCAGACAGTGAACCGCCCGTTAGCTGCTCTATCGGCACACACACACAGAGGTTCACTCGACCCACCCCCAGGGTTGCTAGCGGCTGCTCTATCAGACAGAGAACCACCCCCCCCGTTAGCTGCTCTACCGCTCTATCGGCTGCAACCACGGGCTAAGCACTCAGACGTCTCTGAGTGACTCACTCAGCCATCCTATCACTCTTTCACTCTTTTCCCCCTGGGGGCCCCTCAATACATACTGTATCCTCTGCAGGCCAGCAGGTCCTTGTCTGTCCTCGCAGGAGGGAAACTGAGACGAGCGGAGCCCCTCCAGGAAAATCCTGGGGTGCGCCTTGGAGGTCCGTCTATCCCCTGTCCCCCTACAGGGACAGAGAAGTCCCATCTGGGTCGCCAAAATGTTTTGCGGAGATATAGCCAAAAACTCCACAACTTTGTGAAAGTTGTAAAGCCGGTATGTTTATTACAGCGCTGGACGCATGTGGGAATCATTCCCCTAAAATGACATGCGTACCTCTGTGAACTCCAGACCTCCTTTTATCCCCCTTACAAATGCATGTGCATACAATTTCACAATAGGTTCATACATATTCATTTTTATGAATTTCGCAGTGACATTTGCTGCTAGTTCTTTTTATCAGAAAGAATTTCTGAGTCGGGTTTGCCCTGCTCTCGCAGCAGTTTCTGTCTCTTCTTTATCTGTCTCCCGCTGTCTCCTCCTTATCTCTGTCCTTCACTGAAGCAGTTTTCCCTTTAGCCTAGGCTTTGCAGGCAGGCTACAGAATTAAAGATGTACATTTCACCTAAATCAAAATGGGCTTCTGCTCTGGGGGATTTTTACTCTGTCTCAGGAGAATGGGGTGGAGTCCGGTCCAATGCCAGAGGGCCAATGCCAGGGGGAGAGTGGGGTGGAGTCCGGTCCAATGCCAGAGGGACAAACTGATGTTGAATCTTGGTTCAATGCCAGGGGGTGAGAGTGATGTGGAATCTGGTGATGTGGGTCTAACTTTTTTCCTTTGGTTTGCACAGTCGAATTAGCCATGAGGAGTACCTGAAACGGGCTTTCAAATATAGGCATTAATGGTCTGCTATTTTATGATTCTATCAAAACTCAGTTTCTTCGGTTAATGCATAATTGGTTAATTTCCTTTTTTTCCATAGCTTGCATGTTTCTCTTACCAACTTCCGCATACTCTGTATTTTGCAAGGAGTTGTATTTCTGTTAGCTAACTTAACTCCTAAAGTGCTTTTATTCTCCTATTTTTCTGTGTATTTAACTTACTGGTTTTCTGTTCTGTTTTCAAGATCTTATCTATTCATCTCTTGCCTTTGTTTCTTACTTTCACTAACAGCTTAAATACTACTTTTCTTTCAACCCTTTACACTTAGAACAAAATTTTTTTCTCACACTATTTTTCAACACAATACACCTCCCTCTAAGGAGATGTGATAAAACTTATAATGCACAATCCACATTACCTATACTTTAATTTGTCTACATTCACTCACTTTTATTTCTCATTCACTTTCACACATTTTTTCACACTCTCAAGACACAAAGTGGATCTTTACTGCTAGAAAATCACAGGTCCCTGTGGCCCCCCCTCACTTTGGGGTTGGCCTCCAGGTCTCAGTATCCCTGGGTCTCTTGGAAGGGCCCTGACTCTGGTTGCCTCCGGTGCCCGTTCACCTGTGAGGCTGTCTGCGTGTCACTCATGCTCTTACAGCTACGGCCCCTTCATACGTCTGGGGAACACTAGTCTGGTTTGCAGGTCACACACACAGCCTTCGGCCACAGCCCCCACCTGCCTGGGGGAACAGTAGCCTGGTTTGCGGGTCACACACTCTTCTTTCTACTGCCCCCCTTCCTACCTGCCCGGGAAGTTGAGGCTGACTTTGTTTGTGACTCACTCTCACATACACAACAAGACAACAATAAGGTACCTTTTACTTTCACATCACTTATTACAAGTTAAGTGCTACTGTCTAGTCTCAGTGCTATTGGATATCTTTCTACTTAGCTGTTTTGTCTAACCTCAGATGTTTTTGGGTATTTTACTATACTTTCTGGTACTTTGTTGAGACAAGACTTATCTGCTCTTGTATCTACTCAAAAATTCAAATTCTTCATTTAGGGGTCCCACCTCAATGTTGACCAGGGGGGCTTCTCTAGATGTTGCATCGGGTCCCCTAAAGTGTAAAGCCCCTGACACCCTTAATTGTCACCTCTAAGAACCCTCTCCAAGGCTTCTTGTTCCCTGGCTATTGCCTCATCAAGACTGAGCTTTCTACAAAACTTCCTGATGTGTCCTGCCTCTCCACAATAATAGCAATGTCGTTCACTCAAAGGGACTTGAGGTCTCTCTATCCTTCTTGTACCTGACAGTACAAGAGGCCTATCCTTCCCTCCTCCTGGTGGTGGACCCCACACTTTCTCTAGCTACCGCAACCATGATTTTAGCCTTGGCCTTTGCTTTTTCTTCCTCCCCCCTTAAATACACTTTCAATGCCTCTCTTAATAACTCATTAATGTCCTTTTCTTGCCAATCTTCAATCTTTTCCAGTTTTCTCTGTATATCTGGCCAAGATTTGGTAACAAACTGGACTTTTAGTAGGACTTGACCTTCTGTGGTGTCTGGGTCTATTCTAGAGTACAATTGGAAGTTCCGCTTTAGGCGATTAAGCCAGGTAGCAGGAGCTTCATCCTTCTCTTGTGCACCCTCAAATGCCAATTTGGTATTAGTTCCTTTGGGAACTGACTCTTTGATCCCCCGAATTATCAAAGATCTATATTCCATCATGGCCTTCCTCCCTTCCTCCTGATCAGGGTTCCAGCTGGGATCTGTTAGTGGCAATTTTTGTTCACTTGATGGCACCTGGGGTCCCAGACGGTTATCTTTCTCCCAAATTCTTATGCTAGCTGCCCTAATCATCTGGACCTCTTCTGGGGAAAATAATATATTTAGAATGGAATTCATCTCCCCCCAAGTGTAGGTATTTGGACCTAAGAATTGATCCACTTGGTTGGCTATGCCCACTGGGTCCTCAACTAAATGCCCTAACTCTTTCTTGAATCCTCTCACCTCAGAAGCCATTAGAGGAGCATTCACAAAGCCAACACCTCTCACTACTCCTCCCATAGGAACTTCTCTGAGGGGAAAAAGTCTCTCTGCCTTGGAGGTCTTGGATCTGGTACTACAGTATGGCCCATATTCAGATGCCAAACTACTAGTTTGAGGGATATCTGGGTTACCCTGAACTTTCTGTAGATCAGCAGGTGTACTTGGTGATAACTGTTTACCGGGGTAAGGAGGCATTTGTGTCCCAACTAGGAGGAGGTGAAGGGACAGCATTAGGAGGGGGAGAAGAGCTTGGGTACATATTAAGTGGAGCTGGAGAAGGGGTGGAGAATGCAGCAGGTGGAGTAGGCACTTGTGGTGGTGCAGAAGGAACTGGAGGAGCCGAAGGGGGTGGTGAGGGAGTGGTTACTAGGGGAGATACTGGGTCTATCATAGGGGAAGCCAAAGAGGTGGAAGGAGGAATTTGAGGAGGCAGTGATGAGATGGCAGCCGGGGGAAGAACCGGACCTGCCATTTGAGGTGCCCGAGGAAGAGGATTATAAGGTGGAGGGGCAGCAGGAGGCAAATAATCCAGAGGGTCCCATCTTTTACCAATTCCAGCATCCCCTCCTTCATTCCCCTCTTTCTTCTTCTGTACCTTACAAATTCGCACACCTTCATCCCCAATAGCGCTCTTTAACCAGCAAGCTACATACAATAATTGCTCAGGATTGGTATCTCCTCGAGCTGTCAGATAGTGACTCAGTTGTTGACACATCCACTTGTCCCTTGTCCCACACCAAGGCCATCCTCCTTGTACCTCTAATTCTGGCCAGACTTCTACACAGTAGTGGATCATCTTCACCTTATCTAATCCCTCCGTGGCCTCTATACAATCCCATTTCTCTAACAGTTCCCCTAAGGGGCTATTGGGAGGTATATTCCTCAATCTCTTGCCTGTCTTCTTACTATTACACCCTCCCATTTTTTCGGGTTTCAACAGAAAAAAAAATCCCAAAGGTGTCTTTACTGATAGGTAATCTCAAGAAAAACTTATTTGCCTGATGCTCAGGACTTTACACTGAAACAACTGCCCTGATCTCTTGATTGCCTGACTTTACCAATGTCAGGTCTTATATCTATCAGGACTTAAAAACAAGAAACCCTGGCGTAAGAAGCCGGTTCGTGCCTGACTCCCCTCTGTCAGGACAAACAACTGCCTGATTTCTAGTTTGCCTAACCTTCCAAATGTTAGGCCTCACCGTATCAGGACTTAAAAGCAAACCCCAGCTTCCTTCGCTGGGATTTGTGCCTGACCCCTTTGTCAGGACTTAATTTGCCTGCAGGGCTTGTGAGCTTGCCCGAACCCTCCTCGGGACTTGCAATCTGCCTGACTTCCCTCTGTCAGGACTTTTGGGGTGCGTGCCACTCATACAACTATTTCCTCTGCAGGCCCAGAGGGGGGGGGCCCTCTTTCCCCCTTAGGAGACAACTCACTCACGCTAATTCCACTCGCTTCCCCCTGTTTCTGGCCGGCCCCTTCGCAGGAGTCCGAAAACGCAGTACTGAGGGGTCAACTCTGCTGGCCCTCATTCCACTCACACACACACTTGCTCGTCTCCCACTCCCACCACCGGATTTCTCACCAGTCCGGTGCTCCTGCGCGTCACTGGTCCTGAGCCGATCTCTCTGGTCCTGATAGCCAGCTGTCCTCGAGGTCCAAGATGGCCGGTCCTGGTGTCCTCTTTGGGTGTGGCTATCCCGGACGAGCTCCCCAGCTGAAATAAACAGGGCAGGAGACTTTTTCTCCTTTTAATGCCTTCATTAAAAGTGATCAGCTCAAGATTGGGAAGCTCGACGGGTCTGCAGTCTCTGTCTTCTTTCCCAGGGTGACTCGGAGGAGGAGGATATGCACAGCTTTGTCCACTAGGGGCAGAGCTGGGGGGGTCCAGTCTTCGTGGGAGCCTTGGGCGTGACCCCCATCTCTCCACTTTCCACTGCCTCCCGGCTCCAGGTCTTGGTTTAAGATGACTTCTTTAGTCAGGGCGAGGGGCACAAAGGTTTTTCAGCATCTCGGCAGGCTCAGCATTCTGTTCCTCACGTCCAGGCATCACTCTAATTTCTTAATTCTGCATTGGCTCGTTGTTTTTGGGGTCTTTTCGGTAAGTTTGACACTTCCCAAGGCATGCTGGTCCCGAAGTTAATTTGCATATTCTGATGCCCCCCCCCCCCCCATCCCCCCTCACGTCTTGTCCTTTCCCCTCACTGTCCGGGGAGGTCCCCTCCCTTCACTGTCTGGGGAGAAGAACCATTAACTTAGCCCTAGCCCAGGCCTTTACTGATACAAAAAGAACCATTAACTCTAACGACCCGTGACTATCACAACAAACAGGCAGCACCGCAGCAGCAACACTGGTCTGCCTGGTTCTGCAACTCCTCTCTACAAAAAATTGGCAGAATTTTGTTTATAACATTAGGGAGGTGATAAACTTTGATGATAAACTTTGTCTGATTTCATACATTGTGATCTTATGCTGCATGCTGAACAACACATTTGATTTGCCTTCTCTTTGCCTTGTTTTCTTTTTCAAGAGCTAACACCAGTAGGTCAGAGGGAGCTCTGAACCCATAGTTACTCTGCCATTCTGGGTGATTTCTTAAAGCAAAAAACACATCAGCATATGAGATCTTATCCCATTTACCTTCCCATTTTAAAACAGCATTAACTGCGATAAGGTGTTATAAATCTTTTTATTTTCTGAGCCGCCCCTACTGGCAGCTTTCTCCCAGTGAGCCCCTCCCAAAGGGGCTAGTTCAGGAACCTCTTTGCTCTGGTCAGTTCTCATTATCTCCTTCTCCTTATACTCTCTTGTTTCCACCCAAGCCTCAGAGTGTCTTTTCTCAGTTTTTCCTCACACACAGACCTCCAGGTGGCAGGTATCAGATGTGATCCTCCACACATAAGCTTTAAGATCTCAGGTTCTGAATTGGCTTGATCAGGAACCTTCAATTTACACTTAAGGCACAGAACAGCAATACCAGCGCATCTCACAAACTCTGCATTGCACATAAGGTGCCAGCCTCTCAATGCACCAAAAGCTTCTGGGAATTGCCTGCAGGCTATTCCATTTATCACTTCGGCGTTTATCACTTAACCACTACGGCAGGTTGTTCTCAGTCCAAACTTACTATATTACCAGCTGAAGTCCCATAAACTCATTCGTCTCTTCTATTTAAACTCTGTTTTACAAACTCTCAGTCTTTTCCAGTTCTCTTCCTGCACAATCTAATAAAAGCATTGTTTCTACTGACACTCACTACTGTCTTGCAAAAGGCTGTGCTTGTTACAGCAGAAACTCTGATATACCCACAAACACAGACACACACACACACCACCCCCCCTTACTTTAATTCATTTTACCACAGTTAAACGTAAATCACCATACCGTAGTTCTTCTGTGTAAAATGCTACACTTGTTGCAAACAAAATCCTAAAATCTCCACAAACACAACCATACAATCCCAAGAATCAAAATTACCACAATGCGGGGGAAGAACCACACAAACTCACTGGGAAAGGGCATATCTCTCAAAGTGCCCACTTTTCCCAACACAACACAGCATACAATAATTCAGCATTTACTCACATCAGCTTTCTCTGGTCTTCACACACTCTGGACACAATCAAAATAACAGCACACAGTAAAATTCCAGGGATCAAGTCCAAACTACTAGGGCAGAGGAACTCCCTGAGCTCATTGTCACGGTTAAAATGTACCAAATCTACAAAAATCACCACCTTTAAACGCAATAAATATCCTCACCAACATTTCTCCACTTGTTCCACTTCTCCGCAGGGCACTCCCTGCCCCCACAGCCTGCCCCAGCCAGCGCCTCAAGCCTCACCCAGCCTCTTCAAACACGGGTAGAACTCATCCCCCGTGCCATGGGTGAACTCACTTGTTTGCTCTCTCTTTCATACACCACACACTCACATGATTACAAACACATTAACATTAACCACACTGCATTACCCATACAATGTCCAGAGACCACACACACACACACACACACACGAGCCCACTCGACCCACCCCCAGGGTCGCTAGCGGCCGCTCTATCGTAATGTGAACCCGTCTCCCAGTCGCTCTACCGACCAGTCTGCCTGCAGGCACAGAACCGAGGCCAAGCACTCAGACGTCTCTGAGTGACTTATTCAGCCGTCCTATCTCTCTTTTTCCCCGGGGGCCCCTCAATACATACCGTATCCTCTGCACACCAGCAGGTCCTTATCTGTCTCCGCAGGAGGCAAGCCGAGACGAGCGGAGCTCCTCCAGGAAAATCCCGGGGCGCACCTCATAGGTCCATCTATCCCTTCTGCCCCTGCAAGGACAGAGATGGTCTCCTGGCTGGCTCGCCAGAATGTTTTGCAGAGATAAACAAAACTCCACAACTTTTGTGAAAGTTCTAAAGCCGGTATGTTTATTACAGCGCTGGACACATGTGGGAATCGTTCCCCTAAAATGACATGCATACCTCTGGGAACTCCAGACCTCCTTTTATCTCCCTCTCAAATACATATGCATGCAATTTCACAATAGGTTCATACATATTCATTCCACTAATTTCGCGTGACACTTGCCACTAATTCTTCAGAAGGAACTCCTGGGTCAGGTTGCCCTGCTCTGTCTGCACCCCTCCTCCCCACTTATCTCTTCTCCTTCGGCTGAAGCAGTCCTTCCAAGCACAGGCCCTTCGTGAGAACAGGCAGTCAGACTAAACAGCAAGCTACAGACTTAACTCAAAAATGTACATTCCATCTAAATCAAAATTAATTTCTACCCTGGAAAATTTTCACTCTGCCTCACTATGCTTCCTCCACAACAACCCCAGGCAGCGCTACAGGCTGGGAACAGAGTGGCTGGAAAGCAGCCCAGCGGAAAAAGACCTGGGGGTGCTGGTCGACAGCTGGCTGAACATGAGATGGCAGTGTGTCTGGGTGGCCAAGAAGGCCAAGGGCAGCCTGACTTGTATCAGAAATAGTGTGGCCAGCAGGACAAGGACAGTGATTGTCTGACGCTGTTGAGTCAGGGACGGACGAAATGACTCCATGGTTCAGAAGGCGAAAAAGAGAGAATCTTTTTCAAGAGGTAGCATCCTTTTATAACCAGGATCGCTAAGGTGAAATCTGATTGGTCTCAAAGTAAAAACTTTCCACACTATTGGTGAACTATGAATAGCACACTCTGACGGTACATATCTATAAACAACATAAACAGAAAGAGATAATAATTGTTTTCATTCTTCCTCTCTAAGTTTCCCAGGCCTGAAGCCTGGGAGAATTCTCTTTGACTGAACTGAGAATCTCCACAATTGTCCCTCTGTACTCAGCACTGGTGAGGCCGCACCTTGAGTACTGTGTCCAGTTCTGGGCCCCCCAATTCAGGAAAGACATTGAGGTGCTGCAGCATGTTCAGAGAAGGGCAACAGATATGGTGAGGGGGTCTAGAACACAAGTCCTACAAGGAATGGCTGAGGGAGCTGGGGTTGTTTAGCTTGGAGATAAGGAGGCTCAAGTGAGACCTTATTGCTCTCTACAACTATGTGAAAGGAGGTTGCAGACAGTTGGGGATCGGCCTCTTCTCCCAGGTAACTAGTGACAGGACAAAGGGACATATCCTCAAGCTGTGCCAGGGAAGGTTCAGGCTGGACATTAGGTGGAATTTCTTCACAGAAAGGGTTGTCAAGCATTGGAACAGGCTGCCCAGGGAGGTGGTGGAGTCACCATCCTTGGAGGTGTTCAAGAAACAACTGGACATGGCACTTAGTGACATGGTTTAGTTGACATGGTTTTTTTTGGACAAAGGTTGAATTTGATGATCTCAGAGGTCTTTTCCATAACGTAATTGATTATCTCATTCTGTGAGTCCATACTTTGATCACAACCTTGTCAAATAGTCCATAGCACTAAATGTCACATCCAGTAATTTTCCTGACACATAGAGACACCCTGGTCCCTTATCTTTGTCACCCTTCACTAGACCCACTCCAGGATCTCCATGTCTCTCTTGTACTGAGGAGTCCAGAACTGGACACAGCACTCTAGATGTGACCTCATCAGGGCTGAGTAGAGGGGCAAAGTCATCTCCCTAGACCTGCTGAAAATGCTTTTCCTAAGGCATTCCAGAATGCCATTGGTCTTCTTGACCACAAGGGCACACTGCTGGCTCATGGACAGTTGTTGACCAGGAACCCCCTGGTCCTTCTTGGCAGAGCTGCTTTCCAGCAGGTCAATCCCCAGTCTGTACTAGTGCATGGGGTTATTCTTAGCCTGCACTTGTCTTTGTTGGATTTCAGACAGTTCCTCTCTGCTCATCTCTCCAACCTATTGAGGTCCTTCTGAAGGGCTGCACAGCTCTCTGGGGTATAGGCCACTCCTGCCCATTTTGTGTTGTCCGTGAACTTGCTGAGGAGGCATCTACCCCTTCATCCAAGTCACTGATGCATAAGTTAAACAGTACTGGGTCCAGTACTGAACCCTGGGGGACACCACCAGTGACAGGCCTCCAATTAGACCCTGTGCCACTGATTACAACCCTCTGGGATTTGCCATTCAGCCAGTTTTCAATCCAGTCCACACTTCCTGAGTTTGTCTATGAGGAAGTCACAAGAGACAGTGTTGAAAGCCTTGCTGAACTCAAGGTAGACAATATCCTCTGCCCTGCCCTTATCCATCCAGGGAGTCATATCATCGTAGAAGGCAATCAGGCTGGTCAAGCATGATTTACATTTGGTGATCAGAAGTAGTCAGCATGGATTCACATTCTTGTCATGCATGTGGAGAGAGATTGCCTCCTGAATGAGGCACTATGACAGTGATACAGCTGGACTGGTTTGGTCACAGAGAGCAGACTAGCTAATCCCTGACAATAGATGTAAGCAGGCAGCTATTGGTCAATGAGCTGGGTGGTAACCAATCATAGCCAATCAGTCGAATGCAGAGTCTTTCGAATAGGGTATATAAGAGCTGTGTAAGCCATGAAAGCTCTCTCTGCTGCACAAAACCCGATGTCGTGTCGTCATCTCTGTCTCCCCCAATTGCAACAAGGCACTACATCCCTTTTCCAGGAATTGACGTGAGGCTGAGGCTGGCTGGATGGTAGTTCCCTGGGTTCTCCTTCTTGCCCTTTTTGGAGACTGGAGTGACATTTGCTTTCTTCCAGTCCTCAAGCACCTCTCCTGATCACCACAAACTTCCAAAGATGATTGTGAGAGGCCTAGCTATGATGTCCACCAGCTCACTCAGCACTCTTGGATGCATCCTGTCAGAGCCCATGGACTTGTGGATGTCAAATTTGCCTAGGTGTTCTCTGACCCAATCCTCCTTGACCAAGGGAAAGTCTTCCTTCCAAGATTCCTTAACCATGTTCTCCTGGGCCAGATATTCCTGAGGGCTGGTTTTGTCAGTGAAGGCCAATGCAAAGAAGGCATTCAGAAACTCTGCCTTCTCTACGTCCTCTGTTACCAGGGTTCCGCCTCCATATTATCCTTTGTTTTCCTTTTGTTATTGATGTATTTGAAGAAACCAATCTTGAAGTCCTTGACATCATTAGGCAGATTTCATTCAAGATGTGTGTTGGCCTTCCTTGTCTCATTTTAACTTATTCTAACAACCTCTCTATAATCACTCCTAGTGACCTGTCCCTGCTTCCATCTCCTGTGTATTTCCCACTTGTGCTTGAGTATTGACAGGAGCTCCTTGTTAATCTATGCATGTTGTCAGAGACAGAAATAGTTCATGCCTCAAAACTTTGATATAAGAGTTTTGCCCATTATAACAAACACTGTATAAAGAAGCTGCAACCAAAGAAGCCTCCCTGAAGATACATGACTGGAACTTTGGACTGTAAGTTAAGTCATCTAAATAACACTTGTTCAATCATCCCAGCCTAGGGAAAAACAAACATGGCTGAGGGAGAAGAATGCATCCACAAGAAAGCCAAACGCAGCAGAGATTCTTCCCTGGCTAAATTTGGGATGGAGGAGACCACAGACCACAGAAGCCATGTTTACTCCACCTGAAACGAGGTGGGGGAGGAGGTTTCAGGTATAACCTCTGGTTAGAGGCAATGAACACCCATCCTCCCTTACACAAACTGGCCCAGCTGTGGAACCCCCAACCCCACAGGCCACATCCATGGGACATTCACATGAGAGGCAGCTGAAGGGTTGTCATAATCTATCAAAGACCCCCCCGAAGTGCCCCCCCAGAGTCATTCCTGAAGCCTTGCACTACAGGACTGCATGTGATACAACAAACCCAGTCTGTTGTAAGAGACAATGGCAACCTGACCCTCCTCTCCCAACCCCGCCCTGAGAGGTACCTAGCCTGAGCGTATATTAACCCATCAGATTCTATGCTTTTTGGGGGACCTTTACCACCAAGAAGACCAGCTGAAGAGGCTCAATGGAACATTGTTGGGATCCACGGAGTGGTGATATTTTCCTTATGTCTGTCTCTGTCCCTCTCTTTCTCTCCCTTCCACCTATTCTCTATTTCTTTCTCTTCTTTCCCCTCTCTTTTCTCTCTCTCTCTCTCTCTCATATTTACTATAAATAAATAAAACCTATACTATTAACATTGGCATATGGTCTTGTTTGCACCCTAATTTGGGTAGAGCCATTTCTAAGAACTTTAATAACTGGATCATGACACATCTCTTGTCCCTTTATACCTGATTTCTTGCTCATTGGGATACACCATTCTTGAGCCTGGATGAAATGGTGTTTGAAGCAGCTCTCTCTTTCCTGCAGGGTCTGTTTGTCAGCGCAACAGGTCAGGACCAGGTAATAAGTGACATAGACTCTCAAGACATTCACAAAAGGCTAATTCACTTTATTAAGAAACCCATTGCTTTTTATACCCTAGTTCACTACAGGTGGATCTGATCGGTCCTTTAATTAAAACAACATCATCATTGGCTAATTAAGAAGCCACCCTTTTGGCAAACATATCTCCATAACACATTCCTATTGTTCACAACACCAGGTGCATCAAGTTAAGATAAGAATTGTTTAGAATTCTTCTCTCTGAGCTTCTCACAGCCTTTCCCAGAACGATGCCTGGGAAAGTTGTCTGTTGCTCTCTGTGACCAGAGAGCTGCTGCCACATCTGTTCTCATGGGATTCTTTCAAGAAGATCCCTGAAGTGCCTAAAGTTAGCTCTCCTGAAGTCCACGGTTGCAATCTTACTTGCTGTCTTGCTTCCTCCTCACCAGATACTGAACTCCACAATGTCACAGTCACTGCACCCAATGCTGCACCCAACCTTCACATCTCAGAATCACAGAATCACTAGGTTGGAAGAGACCTTCAAGATCATCGAGTCCAACCCACGCCCTAACACCTCAACTAAACCATGGCACTGAGTGCCACATCCAGTCTTGTTTTAAACACACCACCTCCACCACCTCCTCGGGCAGACAATTCCAGTACTTTATCACTCCTTCTGTAAAAAACTTTTCCCTAATATCCAACTTATATTTCCCTTGGTGCAGCTTAAGACTGTGTCCTCTTGTTCTGTCAGTTGTTGCCTGGAGAAAGAGACCGACCCCCACCTGACTACAACCACCTTTCAGGTAGTTGTAGAGAGTGATACGGTCACCTCAGTGTCTCCTTTTCTCCAGGCTAAACAACCCCAGCTCCCTCAGTCGTTCCTCATATGGCTTGTGTTCCAAGCCCCTCACCAGTCCTGTTGGCCTCTTTTGGATGCATTCAAGTGTCTCAACATCCTTCCTAAACTGAGGTGCCCAGAACTGGACACAGTACTCAAGGTGCAGCCTCACCAGTGCCAAGTACAGGGGAAGAATGACTTCCCTGGTCCTGCTGGCCACACTATTCCTTGTTGTACTTTGGACCTGATAAGTGTAAGAGATTTGATAATCAGGATGCCTTGGCAAGAACAAACTGAGCTTTGAAGACTGCAAGAGGATTAGATCAGACTGGCGACTGGGAAAAAGATTGAATCAATTTCTGCAAGTAGAAGAGATGTTGCAAAAATATATGTTTGTTTGTGTGATGATTAACCCATTCATTATAGTAAAAAATTACTAGCCTTCCTAGAATGGTATATAAGCATATGTAGTCCACAATAAAATCCAATTCTGATCAACAGTCAGTTGTCCCCGTCTCTCTCCATTGCCAATATTCCTGATAGAGGCCAGGATGCTGTTGGCCTTCTTGGCACCAGGGCACACTGCTGGCTCATGTTCAGTTGGCTGTCAACCAGTACCCCCAGGTCCCTTTCTGCCGGGGCACTGTCCAGCCACACCATCCCCAGCCTATAGCATTGCAGGGGGTTATTGTGGCCAAAATGCAGGACTTGGCACTTGGACTTGTTAAACTTCATCTTATAGGACTCTGACCATCTATCCAACTATTCCAGGTCTCTCTGCAGAGCCCTCCTACCTTCCAACAGATCGACACACACTCCCAGCTTAGTGTCATCTGCAAACTTACTAATGGTAGACTCAATACCCTCATCCATAGCGTCAATAAAAATATTGAACAGAACTGGCCCCAGCACAGATCCCTGAGGGATACCGCTAGTGACTGGCCGCCAACTGAATGCAACACTGTTCACTACCACTCTCTGGGCCCGGCCATCCAGCCAGTTCTTAAGCCAGCAAAGAGTGCTCCTGTCCAAGTCGTGGGCTGCCAACTTTTCCAGGAGTTTACTGTGGGAGACAGTGTCAAAGGCTTTGCTGAAGTCCAAATAGACAACATCCACAGCCTTTCCCGCATCCACTAGGTGGGTCACCTGGTCAGAAAAGGAGATCAGGTTGGTTAAACATGACCCACTCCTCCTAAACCCAAGCTGGCTAGGTCTGATACCCTGACCATCCTGTAGGTGCCACATGATGACACTCAATATAAACTGTTCCATTATCTTACCAGGTACTGAGGTCAGACTGATTGGCCTATAATTTCCAGGATCCTCCTTCCTACCCTTCTTGCGAATGGGTGTCACATTGGCCAGCTTCCAGTCATCTGGAACCTCACCAGTGAGCCAGGACTGTTGGTAAATGACAGAGAGCAGCTTCACAAGCTCATCTGCCAGCTCCCTCATCACCCCGGGATGGATCTCATCTGATCCCAAGGATTTATGAACATCCAAGCAGGTCAGCAGTTCTCTGACTGCTTCCTCCTGGATAACAGGGGGACCATTCTACTCCCTGACACCGTGAACCAGCCCAGGAGGACAGTTGTCCTGAGGACAAGCTGTCTTCCCACTAAAGAGTGAGGCAAAGAAGGCGTTAAGCACTTCTGCCTTCTCTTCATCTGTAGTCACTAAATTCCCTCCTGCATCCAGTAGAGAACCAAGGTTGTTCTTACCCTCCCTTTTACCATTAATATATTTGCAAAAACATGTTTTATTATCCTTTACAAAAGTTGCCAAATTAAGTTCAAACTGAGCTTTGGCCTCCCTAATTTTTTTTCTACATGCCCTAGCAACCCCTTTAAATATTTCCTGAGATACCTGACCCTCCTTCCAAAGATGACACATCCTCTTTTTATTCCTTAGTTCCTTCAAAAGCTCCTTGCCCATCCAGGCTGGAGGTTTGCCTCATCGACTCATCTTTCAGCACACAGGGGCAGTCTGTTCCTGGGCCCTCAAGATCTCTGCTTTGAAGCAAGCCCACCCTTCCCGGACTCCTTTGTTTTTAAGTGCTGCTTCCTAAGGAACTCTCTGAATAAGTCCCCTGAATAGGCCGAAATCTGCCCTCCAGAAGTCCAGTGTGGAAGTTTAATTGATGCCCCTCCTTATTTCACCAAATATTGAAAACTCTATAATTTCATGATCACTGTGCCCCAGACGGCCTTCAACCACCACATCTCCCACTAGCCCATCTCTATTTGCGAACACTATGTCTAGCACAGTCCCTCCCCTGGTGGGCTCACTCACCAGCTGTGACAAAAAGTTGTCCTCCACACTCTCCAACAAGGCTTTCCCTTTTTGTTGGTATGAAGTCAAGCAACACACCATTCCTTGGGGGATCCTCCACTACCAGTGACAGGAAGTTGTCATCAGTGGTTTTCAGGAACTTCCTGGACTGTTTGTGCTTCACTGTGTTACTTCTCCAGCAGATGTCAGGGCAGTTAAAGTCCCCCACAAGAACCAGGGCCTGTGACTGTGAGGCTGCTTTTACCTGCCTGTAGAAGGCCTCATCCCCTTCTTCCTCCTGATCAGGTGGCCTATAGCAAATACCCATGACAGTGTCACCCTTACTAGTCTGCCCTTTTATCTTAATCTATAAGCTCTCAACTCGCTTGTCATCCACCCCAAGACAGAGCTCAATACACAATGTGTTGCCTCACATAAAGGACAACTACACCACTGCACCTTCCTGGTCTGTCATTCCTAAACAGTGTCACTCTTTCTAGTGGGGTTGATGCTGACCAGATGCCAGGCACCTAGCAAAGCTGTTCTATCACTCCCCTCTGCATCTGGACAGAGGAGAGAAAACATAATAAAGAGTTCATGACTTGAGATAAGGACTTGCGTCAGCGTTTAGAGAATGCCCGGCCAGTGCCACGCGCCAACCAGCAGCAGTCAGATGCAGACTGAGCCCTCCCCCGGCGTATGGGGGTAGGCTGCCTCAGTCTGGACTGAAGTGAAGCTCTCTGGTGCCAGCTGAAGAGGGTCGCAGAATGATGGAGAGGAGGCAGGCAGGTCTCAACAGCAAGGGGTTTATTAAAGGGGAAGGTGCGAGGTACAGACAATTAGGAAAGCTGCGGAGATCTGCCCACAAGGGCGGGGACTGAAGCAACTTATAAAGGGTGGCAAGGGGAGGAATGAACTCGCTCCCAGACCAATAACAGAACATTATCACATAATAGACAAAATATAATAACAAATCGCGGCAGAGCATGGGTGGGGACTTGGGGGTTTGTCCAATCACCCTCGGCCCCAGATGGAAGATTCTGGAGCTGGGGGATGGGCAGAGGGTGACGGACAAGGGGTTGGCATAGCAACACAGGAGGGGTTAAAAGATTGATATAAAATTTGTAACAAAAAGGCGGGAGTTACTAAGCAACTAAAAGACTGACAGGGGTAACTGAGGAAAAAACGGGGGAGGGGAGCCCAGGACAGGGGCCATCTTAGGTATATAGGACTTAATATAAAATAGGCTAAAAACATATAAAACATTTAACATTTAACATTGAACTGAGGAAACCCGTGAACCTGTGACCAAACAGCACACGCACCACAACAAGGACTGGTAGAGATCACTCACCAAATACTGTCACAGGCAAAACAGGCTCAACTTAGACATGCAACTTGAATTTATTACTAAGAAAATCAGAGCAGGATAATGAGAAGTAAAATAAGACCCTTAAAAACACCTTCCCCCACCCCTCCCTCCTTCCCAGCTCTACCTCCTATCCCAGTGGTGCAAGGAGACAGGGAATGGGGGTTGTGGTCAGTCCATCACCCGTAGCTTCTCCTGCTGCTCAGGGAAAACAAGTCATTCTCCTGCTCCACCGTGGGGTCCCTCCCATGGGAGGCAGTTCTCCCCAAACTTCTCTGACATGAGTCCATCCCATGGGTAGCAGTCCCCCTCAAACTGCTCCAGTGTGGGTCACTCTTATGAAACAGTGGTAATTTACCAGGGTGGAAAATCCATTTCAGATTTAGGTGAAATGTGCTGTTTAAAAAAACTGCCTCAGCTGAAGGAAAAATGAGAGAGAGATAAGAGGGACCCCTTGAACTTTGAAACAGATGAAAACCAAAGCTGAGGCTGCAGGAGATAGGGCAAGATGACCCAGGAGTTCTTTCTGTACTTTCTGATAAAAAAACTAGCTGCAAGTTTAACAGGAAACCAGTAAAATGAATATATATAAACCTATTGTGAAGTTCTATGCATATGTACCAGCAAGGGAGATAAAAAAGGATCAAGAGTTCTCAGGGGTGCGCATGTCCTTTACAGGGAACGATCCCCACATGTGTCCAGCACTGTAATAAACATACTGGCTTTACAAC
Source organism: Diglossa brunneiventris (assembly GCA_019023105.1). NCBI lineage: Eukaryota > Metazoa > Chordata > Aves > Passeriformes > Thraupidae > Diglossa > Diglossa brunneiventris. The sequence continues at coordinate 22,596 of JAFCGX010000595.1, forward strand.
TTTTACAAAGTGGTGGAGCTTTTTTCCTTCTGCAAATCACTTCCATGGGGTGCAGTCCTTCAAGGACAGGCTGCTCCAGCATGGGAGCGGGGCCACTCTCTCTACAAGTCTTCCACAGGATCACAGCCTCCTCCCAAGCATCCACCCACTCTGGTGTGGGACTCCTCCATGGGCTGTGGGTGGACATCTGCTTCCCTGTGGACCTCCATGGGCTGCAGGGGGACAGCCTGCTTCGCCATGGTCATCACCACAGCCTGCAGAGGAATCTCAGCTCTGGTGCCTGGAGCACTTCTGTCCCCTCCTTCTTCACTGACCTTGGTGTCTGCATAGCTGTTCTTCTCACATGTTCTCACCCCGCTCTTCTCTGGCTGCAATTAAAACTGCGCAATAACTTTTTTCCTTTCTTCTTAAATGTATTATCACAGAGGGGTTACCACCACTTCTAATTGGCCCAGCCTTTACCAGCCGCATGTCCATCTTTGGAGCCACCAGGAATTGACTCTGCTAGACATGTGTCATGGTTTGAGAGGAAGTGAGTTTTTTGGGATGCTGTGGTCAAACCAATAGGTGCTCAGATTTTAATATTGGCACCTGGTGTGGCCACTGAGGACATAGGTACGCCTCTGAGAACACAGGGGGTTAAAAGCAGAGAACTCCCAGGAAAACTTTCTCTTGGTTCCGGTCAGAGAAAGGTTCAGACCTTCCCTGCACAGCTGCCGGCTGGGCGGGGGAGGGGAAGCCATGCGGCCAGGTGAGGTAGGATGGAAGGGTGGAGGAACACTGGAGAGTCATCGGGCAGCCACCCCCCCTGCCCCCGCCAGGAGAGAGAGAGAGGGAGAGCCGGTGCCTGTGCTTGTGCCACCTTGAAATTTGATAGCTGTGACGGTGTTCACAGGGGTCTTAGGATGAGGGAAGAGACGAAGATATGACTCCATGTTTCAGAAGACTTGATTTATTATTTTATGATATATATTACATTAGAACTACACTAAAAGAATAGAAGGAAAGGTTTCATCAGAAGGCTAGCTAAGAATAGAATAGCAAAGAATGATAACAAAAGCTTCTGTCTCGGACAGAGAGTCCAAGCCAGCTGACTGTGATTGGCCATTAATTACAAACAAACCAACATGAGCCAATCACAGATCCACCTGTTGCATTCCACAGCAGCAGATAACCATTGTTTACATTTTCTTCCTGAGGCCTCTCAGCTTCTCAGGAGGAAAAATACTAAGGAAAGGATTTTTCATAAAAGATGTCTGCGACATGTCACCTTTTTTTATTTTAGTTAAATTAAAAAGAAAAGTGTTTGTAACTTTGTCTGCTGGGCTCATGCAGAGGAAAGAACAAACACTTGACAGGTTATCTGTTGCCAATCAAAACCTCAATCAAGTGCTAATGTGGAATGATCAGGGAAATTCTTCACCTATAGAACATAAAACTCTATCATATCACTTCAAACAATCTTACAATATAAGAAAATGCAAATTCAATGCAAAGAAAGTTCAAGTCCAAACAGCTGAGTTTCAGGAAAAGTCCATGGACTGAAGATGTTCCTCTGACATCTCGGAAAGTCCCTTTTGGTCCTGAAACAGGCTTGCAGAATCCTAAAACAAAGAAATGCTAAATAAAATCCATCAATAGTTATCAAAAATCCATTGACAGTCATGAAACAATTTTGAGAAATATTCTGGAATGTCTTGGCCACAGCCCTTTATTGAACTACTTGAGCTGAGGCTAATTTTTGGCTCTTCAGTGCTTTGAGCTGCTACTAGCTCTTTCAACTCTTTTTTTTTTTTTTTTTTTTTTTTTTTTTTTCCAGAAAGAGCAGCAGCAGAGGAGCCTGAGAGGAGGCCCTGGCCCTCTTGGAAGGATCAGGAACCCCAGACCTGGCCCACAGAACGGTGGCCCAGGTCCTGACAGGGGAAGCAAAGCCCCCAAACCCAACAGCCGGCCGGCCGGTGGCCCTCGCCCAAGGAACCGAGCCAAACTGCCCAGACCCGACCCGCGAGGCGGGCTGTGTTCTCACAACCCGGCACCCTGCTGCCAATGCCTGGGCAGCACGAGTGACCAAACGCTTCCTTCCCCCCGAACCAGCGGCCCATACCGGCAGTGGGGGAAGAGAAGCTGTCCCGAGAATTGTCATCTCGGATCTGGGGATGTTTTGTCCCCACAGCAAGCGAGCGATGGTCGCTTTCCTCTGTTTTCCTCACCTCTGCAATGCAAATGCAAAAGGTGTTCCCACTTTCTGCCCCTCGGTACCACCCCCACCCCCTCCGGGCTGGGGACCAGAGGCAGAACTTTCGGGAGCCACCTCCCCCACACCGCTGGGGCGCGCATGGGATGGCAGGGATTGCAAACCCCAAGGGGGAACCCCCGACCAAACACGCACCGGTCCGCGAAAAATGCTGAGTTTGAAAGCAGGCAGCTGGGCTGCGCCCACACTCAGCTGTCGGGCCATGCCTCCTCCACAGAAGGAGAGGCCGACTTCCCCTTCCCCTCTCCCAGCTCCCCCTGCAGGGGCAGCCCCGGGACAGCCCGAAAAACTCGGGGGGGAAGCCATGCTGGATGCAATTGCCGCGGCAGCTGCCGCTGGGGGCAGCAGGACCGCGGGCAGCTCCGAAGACAGTTCTGCGGGCTCAGCACCGTTTTCAGCATCATCTTGAACTGGGACCGATTCGGTGGAAGGTGGCGAAGCCGCCGGGGGGGCCGGTGGGGGCGGTGCCGCTTGCTGATCGCTGTTCTCAGCTGCAACCTCCTCCACCGGCGGGGCGGGCGAAGGCGGGGCCACCGCGGTCGGGAGTCCCCACAGGCTCTGCTGGAGGGGCGACCGCAGGAGGGGCTGCGGTGTAGGAGCGACGGGGGGTCCTGCACAGTCGGGACGGACGGAGACGAGAGATCTCTGAAGCCAAGTCAGGAACTGCAGTTTATTGCAAAGGGCGTGGGTGCAAGGCCCTGCTGGGAGCTGCAAGCCGCAGCTCGGAGCAGGCCCGAGAGAAGAAAAGGGGTAGAGAGGATGAGAGGGTAAGAGCTAAAAGCATGAGAGAGTAAGAGCTAAGTAAGTAGGAGTAAGAGAGACAAGAGCAAGAGAGCGAAGTTCCCCGTTACAATACAATAAATCATCTTCTGTGTTGAATATTCTGATTCTCACCAACCAATCTAGTACAAGATACAAATCCTATAGCATTTCTATATAGCCTATAAGAACCACTACATTACCATACTGTGCTACATTTTAAACCCTAAAAAACTACTCTTTGGACCCCTTCTGCCAAGCTGGCAGGGTCTGCTCTGACCCTTGGACCTGCCTACTTGCAGAGGGTCTTGATTCATCAAAAGGGGATTACCTTCCTCGGCCACACCATTATTTTCCCGTTGTTCAGTAACTAAGGGATCTCAAAGGTTGCTTTCATTTCAATCTTGCTTATAGTTTCCATATTCTCAAAATCTTTTGCCAGGCAATCATATTTATAAGGCTTTCCTGTTCCATCCTCCCCAACACTGGGGGAACCAGCACGGTGTCGGCCCTTGGGGCATCCGCAGGTGGTGCAGCCTCGGACACACACTGCCGTTGATCACCATTATCATCAAGTGCGTTGCCTAGCAACACAGGCGAAGCCGCGGGAAGCAGTGCTTCTGAGATCGGAACGCCAACAAACTCTGCTGGGGCTGGCGGGGCCCCAGGGACCGGTGCTGGTCGCGGTGCTGGGCAGGGCAGGGCCTGTGGTGCTGGGCGGGCTGGGACCCGCGGTGCTGGGTGGGGCAGTGCCCGCGGGGCCGGCTGGGGCGGGGTCCACAGGGCTGGCCGGGGTGGCGCGGCCCACTCAGATCCCCCCTGAGGGCAACGAGGGGGGGGAAGAAGTGGCTCCATTTGAGCATGATCCAAAGATGCAGAAAAAAACTCTCCTTCGGCTGCGGGCAAAGCCTCGCCCCACCGCTGCGATTTAGGGGGGCTGGAAACCAGCAGGTCCTGCAGAGGGTCCTCTCCTGCTGGGCCTGGCAATGGGGCCTGACCCCTGCAGTTGGCAATCCACTGAATTGAAGCTGCTTTCCATTTCAAGACTGGGAAGAGCGTTTTGAATGACGGATAAATCCGAGGATATCCAAAATCCTGACACCAAGCCATAATAATGAATTCCATGCATTCCCAAATGTACGAATCAAGGGCATAGAGCACATTCGTGAAAAACCCATGTAACTTTGCCCATCAGAAAAACTCATAGAAATGTCTCTTCACCATAGGAACTCTGTCCTCATGGCCCCATTTTTGCCAGAGGGCAATAAGTTTATCCTCTGAGGGGGAAAAAGGAACCTCTGCCTCCGTAGGCACCCTCACCCACATGTGCAGCCACATTCTGTGAGGGGCAGCATCGTCAGGAAGGGAAAAGTTAACAGTACCTTGTGACAGTGTCCTCCAGGCTTCAGCAGGCTGCTCGGTGCTGCAAAGATTTCCTGACATCTTCTCTGGAGGCTTTTTAAAAGGTTCTCTTTGTGGTCAGCCTTGGCTGTGAACTCTGTCCAAATTTAGGATCTTCAGTTCTTCAGCTCCTGGCTAGAATCAACTTCTGTGGTCACTTGTGAGGTGACCATCAATGCCACACACTCGGGGTTTACCCAGTGTAGCAATGCTCCTCTGGGGTCTCACCAAGTGATGAACTTCCTCAGTCACTCAGGGTCACCATCTGTGACAGTGTTCACAGGGGTCTTAGGATGAGGGAAGAGACGAAGATCTGACTCCATGTTTCAGAAGACTTGATTTATTATTTTATTATATATATTACATTAAAACTATACTAAAAGAATAGAAGAAAAGGTTTCATCAGAAGGCTAGCTAAGAATAGAATAGCAAAGAATGATAACAAAAGCTTCTGTCTTGGACAGAGTCCAAGCCAGCTGACTGTGATTGGCCATTAATTACAAACAAACCAACATTAGCAAATCACAGATCCACCTGTTGCATTCCACAGCAGCAGATAACCATTATTTACATTTTCTTCCTGAGGCCTCTCAACTTCTCAGGAGGAAAAATACTAAGGAAAGGATTTTTCATAAAAGATGTCTGCGACAGATAGCAGGCCAGCTGAGAAGGAGAAGGGGGGGGGGTGCGGCGAGAAGGTGTCCGGCAGGGCAGCCATGGGAGTTCTTGACAGGCAGAGCCTGAGATTTTTAACCCTTTTCTTGGATGATGGAAACCTTACAAATGCTGATCCTCCTGGAGCTGGATGAGAAGAGAGATGGAGATGCGATTAGAGGAAATGGGCCACGAGAGAAGTGAAGAAGAATCTTAGGTGATGGAGTGGCCTTTGGCTGGACTTTTCTTGTATAGCCATGGACAGAACCTTTTTTTTCCTGTGACACAGAGACTGCATTTTGGGGAGGCAATGGCTCGGAGCCAAGGGAGTGCAGTGATGTTATGTGAAAGAGTGAGTGAACAGAGACAACGGGTGAGGAGGGTGATGGTGCCCTCCATCTTCAGGGAAGAAGAAGATCTCTGTTCTTGACACCCCTCGGCCCCAGGGGGTGAATTTGGGGGCGACAGGTATGCCGAAAGTGAGAGACTGTGCTCTTTTTTGGAACTGGACAAAGCATCCTTAAAAGGAAAACCCTAGAAGCAGCTCTGGTCCATGCGCAGTGGTGAGAGCACTGGGCATGGAAGGAAGATGTCACAATGGCAAGTGATCTCCAGGCAGTGCCACATGTGACATGGAAGCACACGAGGTCTCAACTGTGTTTCCAGGGGAAGCCTATGGTACAAGGGGGACTCCTCACTCCTTGATGAACTGAGAATTGATTATCTAAAGGGTGGTGATGGACTGAGAGAGTTGGTGATCTGAGGGATGGATGTATTGGAAATTTGGTGGGGAGAGGAGGAATGTTTTTGGAAGGTTTTCATTCTTTCTGTGTGTTTCTTTTTACATATAGTTGTAGGTTAATAAAGTTTTCTCTTCTTTATTCCTAAGTTGGAGCCTGCTTTGCTCTATTCCTGGTCACATCTCACAGCAGACACCAGGGAGAATGTATTTTCATGGGGGCACTGGCATTGCACTAGCGTCAAACCGTGACACACCATCATCTGGTGACCCTGATATGATTCCAAGGTAATTTGGGTAGACGACTGTGGACCCAAGAGCGGTAAAACGACTGGGCCCAGCAGAACTGAACCAGGCAAGAGCCTGAGGAACTGAGCGGGTGACTTTCAAACAAGCACACCACCCCCAGGTGAGCAGCTGGGATCTTAGGAATGGGGGCTCAGATATCAGCAGAGGAAGAGTCCATCTTGGACATCCTGCTGCGAATTCTACAGAGGAAAGGTAAAAAAGTGTAAGGAACGGGCGCTACCATTTTGTTTGTTTGGTTTGGATGAAACAGCGTGAGTATGAACGCACAGACTGCCTTCTTTGTTGAAACATGGGAAGAAGCAGGGCATGCACTGTGGGACGCAGCTACACTGGGGGGATGAGACAGCTGCAGGGTTGCTTAAAACGTGATGTGTAGTTTGGGATACCTTGTTACAAATACAGGCCAATAGAGAACTGGTAGTCACCGCCATTGGTCCCCCAGCTCCGGTCGCAGTTGCCACTCCAGCAGCTGACCCCCCTGCTGCAGCCATGTCCCCTTTGTCTCTTCCTCCCTCCATGACTGCTCCTTCTGTGAACAGTCCTATCCTGATGGTATTGCCTGAGAATTTCCTTCTTCTCCCAGATGCTGATGACGAAATTCCAAGATCTTGGGAAGCGGTGCTGGTCTAGCCTGGCCATGGTGGAGCCACTGTGACCCCACCGCCCACATGAGCGTGGCGGCCCACAGAGGTTTGGGATGGCGGCCAGGAGCCTGTGCGGGTTGCTGAGAAAGGGCTGCCAGCTGCTGCGGCTCCCCTTGGCAAACAACGACCTCTGCCACTACATGGGAAGTGTGGAGATAACCAGAAGCTGCTTCCGAGCACTGCTGCCACAGACGGAGCTGGGGCTGCTGAGCCCTGGGGAGAATTGGTGGGGCTGTATCAGCAACATTGAACGACTCCTGTCTGTCCTCTGCAGCCATCAGGACACCGTGGCAGAGGCTGCGTGGAGGCTGCAGACGGGCAGGCACACTCCCCACAGGCAAAAGCCGATGGTGCATCCTGTTCACAACCAGAGCATGTTTTGATCGATTCATTTGAGTCAACAGAGTTAAAGGAAGTAAGATGTCTGCCAACCACCCCTCTGCTTCAAGAAATACTTGTACCAGAACCAGTGACAGTTCTGGTAAGAGGGGCAGATCCAAAAAGAATTTGGCAAAAATTGTATGAACAAGCAAAGGAGGTGGGGGAGCTAGACTTGGCAAATCAGATTCTAGCATGTCCCATGATCTGAAATAATAGTGACAGCCCAGATGAGTGGGAACCTTTTCATTGGAGTGTGATCAAAGACTTAAGAAACACGGTGATGCAGCATGGTTTTACTTCTCATTTCGCTCAGTCTATGCTGCAAGGGATCTTTACTAATGAGTTAACCCCCTTCAGTTGTTTGCAGATAGCTCTGATTTGCTTGTCCCCGACTCAGATGTTGATTTTCGAGGCGTGGTGGAGATGGTTAGTGAATGAGGTAGTCTTAAGTAATGTACAATGCTCTCAGGATGACCCTTGCTTTGGAAAGGGTCTGCCCCAGCTCATGGGAGACCCTCCAAATAACACCCCTCTGCTCCAAGCCAGGCTGCACCCCTTAGTGCTAGAGGAAGGAAAAGATCTTGCATTTCTTGCTATGCAGCGTGTGCCGGATGTGGGGGCTCCTTGTCAGCCATGGGCGACTATTAAACAGAAGCCTAGTGAGCCATGTATCACATTTATAGATTGCCTTAGGGAGGTGATTGAGAAACAATTTGATAATGTAGCAGCCCAAGAGGCTTTGCTTTTACAACTGGCTAAAGATAATGCTAATACAGAGTGTAAGCAAGCCTTATTGCCACTGCAGAATCCTATGCTAGTAGATATGATTGAGGCTTGCAGCAAAGTTGGGACAACACAATATCAAATGGAGCAGGTTACAAAACAGGTTACTGCAGCTGTGCAAATCTCCAGAAGTTGTTTTCAATGAGGTCAAAGAGGACATTTCAAGAGAAATTGCTCCAATCAGCCTGGTGGTTTTTCGGTGCCAGGGAAGAGCAGGCAACGCCCTGTCGGACTGTGTGTGTCACGATGAGGGAAGACTCGGGCTCTCAATATGAGGGATCAGCAAGCTTCATTTATTGATTAGAGCATCAGACTTTTATACAGTAAGATAATAAGCTAATACATATTCTGTAACCTAAGCAATCTATTGGTTATTTTGTACATGTCAGCTCCACCTTTTGTTTGCATTCCTTAAGAATTACATTCTCTTTTTCTCATGCTTTTATTAACCACAGTATCTGTGCTCAAGGATACAGTGTCCTTGCTACATCAATAACTCAGGTTAGCTGAGTTTGTTACTTTCCAAGCTTCTCCATGCATCTGGAGCATGTCTACGTGACCCTTGTCATGCAACCATTCCTCCACATGTGTGTACACTGCAGCAGACCAGGACACTATGCCAAACAGTGCTATTCTAAGTTTGATAGCAAAGTATGAGCATTGCCACCCAGAGGGCCGCCGGGGGATGGGAATAGGTCCAGATACCCCTTCCAGGCTTATGCGGCACACTCAGTGCCAGAACCAGGGGTAGTGCTGGAGTGGATGTGATCACACCTGCCTAAGTCACCATAGGCAAGACCAAGGTACGTGAAATATCGATGGATGCTTTTGAACCTTTGGGATACAGGGTAAGTACATTACTGGTTATTGATGTGGACTATCTTGGGCAGATTAGTGCTCATGGTGTGAGTGCTCGTATTGTTCAATTGCTTTATATATGTCTATGTCTATATAGATACATAATTTGGCAGGTGAATAATATAAGGAAGGAAATGACCCACAGGATATTCCTATTTTCTTTTTCACTACATTATTTTTCAAAAATGTTTAACTACAAAAGGTAGTTTGCACTCATGCACTGATCCAAAGCATCTTGAATAAACCCTAGATCTCAGTTAAAGGTGAGAGGACTCAGGAATTTCAGAGTCACTATAATGCATTTTTAAAAATCTGATGTTGGCAAGAGGTGCAGTTAGATTAGTTGGTCTCTTAAAAATGGACAGAAATAGGTCATTGGAGGCAATAGGAAAACAGGGAAAAGTATGAAGGATACTAAGAAAGCTGTGATGTCTCAATATGAAGTTCCTCTATCAGATACCTTTTGCAATGCAAGTGCCTAGTGCTGAATCTCTTGAAAGAGAAGCTGGAGGTTTCAGATCTACAGGCACCCCCAAGGTCTTTGGACCTAAATGGTTACTGACTCTAGATCTAATAGGAAGTGTTGTTTAAAACACATATGAGGTTCTTCCCCCCCCCCCCCCCCCCCCCCCCGCAAGTGACTTGCTGGTAGACTTGACACTGGAGCTGATGTTGCTATTATTTCAAAGACACGGTGACCTCTTACTTGGCCCACAGTAATTTCTGCAGCAGTGGCAGGAGTTGGGGCAACAACTGACAGTTGCCAAGGTCTAGTACCTGTGAGTCTTGTTAATCCTGATGGGCAGGTAGCTACAATCTGTCCTTATATAATCTCAGTACCTTTAGATTTGAAGGGATGTGATTGTTTGACTCCATGGTACAGCAACACGCTCCCTGGAAATCTTTGGGAATGGAAATCTTAGACCAAACTGTTGAACTGCAGATGGTGACTATTCTGCATTTTATACAAACATTGACTGACTTGCAAAAATTGCTAAGTGCAATTAATTGGATCAGGCCACTGTTGGAATTACTGAATGTGCTGTTGGCACCACTTTTTGATGTATTAAAGGTGATCCCTCCTTGTTATCGTCCAGGAGCTTATCCCCAGGAGAGCTTGATGCATTAGGGCAGGTAGAAATAGTAATGCAAGGGAGACAGCAGAAACGTGTGGGTGATGGGAACATACAGACTCTATCTTATTCTTGCATGTTACTTTATGAAGTTGTATAGTTATTGATGCAATTAAAGTTGTATAGCTATTGATAGAATTGTATAGCTGTTGTATTTGTTGCTATCCTGATATATGGCCTTTAGCTTATTCTTGTGTGTTGTTTTATAAAGTTGTACAGCTATTGACCTTGTCAATATTCTGTAGGTATAGGTATAGGGATTTTGATAGGGTGCGGGAGAACATTACCAACTATGAGGGAGAAGAAAGGGACTTTGAATGACTGTTGGAGGCTTTTAGGACTAAAGATGACAGGATGAAAGAGTTAGAAGAACTAAACAAAAAAGAATCTACTATTTGAAATCTAGAAAGTAAAACAGTAGCTCTGCAAGGGAAATATACCAGTGTAGACAGAAAACTAAAAGATGACATTAGAAGGACAAGGACAGACTCAGTTTGAACAAGATCAAGAGCTTGAAGCCAAATTGGAGGAGATCAACAGATTAATTTTGGAACTGGCAGCATGGAAGCAGAAATATTGAGAGCTGAATACTCAGTAGAATGTGTTTATTTGCTAGTAAAACCTATGTGTTGTACTTCAACATGTCTTTCTACCTATTAGTCCTAAGTGAAAGATGTGAAATATGTCATAATGTCAATTTACCTAAACATGTCTTTCTAGGGATGCTGCAATTTTATAATTAAAGAAGAATGGGGGAGTTGTAGGGGACGGATAGCGATAGTGCTGAAGGCAGTCTTGCCCCTGATAAATTGCAGCTGTGCCAATTACCAAAGAGTGGGAATAGTCTTGCCCTCACAGCTATGGATGAATGTTATGAAAACAAGTACAAAACTAAACGAGGGGAAGCGTTGAAAAGAACAAGACGAGGGAGAGAAGCAGCAAGCAGAGACATTGCTTCAGCAGATAGAAGAACTGAAATTACAGCAGACAAAAGCAACAAAAACTGAAAAAGGAACAAGAGAATTTACTATAGCAGCAGTGGGAGCGAGAGACAGAGTAGTTCTATTATTCAATACAATGTGTATATTTGCTGGTGAAACGTGTTGTGATAGTGAATTGCAGCTATTAATCTTTGTTAATATTCCATGGGCATAGGTATGAAAACGGATTCCATAGTCATAAGTATAAAGACTTTGATGGTGCTTGTTAATATCCCATAAGTATAAAAACTTTGATATGTATGTTGGTTTGGGGAAGGAATTAAGGTCAGTACACCAATGCAGTCCAGAATTAGTGGAGCCTACACAAAAGATACTTGTACCATGCTTGTACCATTCCTTCTGCAAGGGCCCTGTAGAAGGATGGTAGACACAGCATTTATTTAAAAGAAAAGAAAGGGGGAATTGTAGGCACACAGTTTGTGGAAATTGGGAGTGTGGCTGTGGCTGAGCCTCATATCTAATGGGTTACAACTGTGTAGGACAGGTGACCAGTATTGAAGGTAATGAGACACAGAGTGCCCAGGTGTACTGACCAATCTCAAAAGGGTACAGAGGGCACACAGGTGTAATGCATGTAAGATGAAGGGTATAAAAGGTTGTACTGAAGACCAATAAAGTCCTGATGCTTAGAACCGGCTTTGGTGTCAAGTGTACCTCCACCATCAGTCATTAACAAGTACTATCTGACATGGCAAATAGTTTTTTCTTTTGAACTTTTCTACTAGAGAATAGCACTTACTGCAAGAGTGATAACTAGCATTTTCACTGGAGACGACTACAGGTATGCTTGAAGACACCTGTCGGGCTTGTAATACTTAAGTTCACTATTCTAAGCCATAACCTTCAATTAATTTAAAAAAAAAGGCAAATTGCTTTTCTGCCCACTTTCCCTATGATATCAAAATGGTTAATTCAATTTTTACTGTTTCTGTGAAACTTTAAGCAGAGAAACAAGGCATGCAAAAGCTGCTTTCAGCAAGAACCTTTGGAAGATAAGAAGAAATCTGGCTCAAGAATGCCATGACAGACAAAACAAAGGACTGAATCTCTGGGAACTTGGGATGGGATTTATGGTAATGGGTAAATTGTAATATGTATGTAGCGATTGTATATAAGCAACACACTTGTAGAATCATGTGTCCACATGGGGTTAGAATGTCCTTTGTAAACCTCAGGCCTGAATAGATGATGCTCTCTTTTGATGCCAAACTGATTTTTGCATTTTTGCTTTGATATATTCTTTATATATTCTTCATATATATTTGTAGCTCTGTAGCCAATTATTGTATAACTACAGAGATTGATACCTAGCATTTCACCAACTCTGTCAGACAGAAAGACAAAACACGTTCCTAAAGGCCCCAATCCTAATCTTGCTTCCTCTGAGAACCAAGGTTAAACCAGCTTCTCGAGACACTTTCCCATAAACGAAGTTTTGTTAGTATCTAAAGGGGATGTACAGAAGAGGGTTGAAGCAAGGGAGGAATTACCTCATCACCTGTGTCTCTAATTGGGGATTCTTGCCAGTTATGCTAATTTGGTAAACTCAGAAAACTGTGCCCACTTTATATCATGGGCCGTACCTTCGGTGCGTTTATCAGTGTGTATCTCAGCATGTTGTGCACCAGAAAGGATTCTTTAGAAAGGTAACCACATTTTATCACTTAACTGTGTCTGACTCATGAATTTAGGACCAGAAAAAGGCATCACTAACACAACTTCAGTGTTGGAGACTTTTATTCCGATATTTCAAACAATTGGCAGTGGGAAGAGCTATCACCCCATGCATCCAGCAGAAAAAAGAATGCCTGCTTCTTAATGCTACATTGGTGTTAAGGAGTTTTTTATTTTATAGAATTTTTGGTAACAGTTTTGGACACCCAGGTGAAACATACTCCTGAATTTCAAGGGATCTGAGCCATCACCAAGGGATTCTCAGGGAGAACCTTTGATCCCCAGTAAGAAGGAAATCGGAGTAAGACCCCTAGTAAGATAAAGGCATTCTTTACTTTAAAGGTGTTAACTGTTAACCTGCCTGTAAGGTGCAGCAAAAGCTATGCAGGGTTCAGTTTAAAGGTACCTAAGGTGGGAACAGGAAAGGGTTAGAGTCCCTTCTAGGAGCTCCTAAATGGTAATTGGTTATAATGTGAAACAAAACCTCAAAAGAGGCATCACAGGTGTCACCACGGGAATGTATCTTGAAACATCAGAAACAAATTGAGGGTGATCCCCTTACACGAGAAAAACTAAAAAATATTGTACTCAGTGGTGACCGCTTTATACATTGGAAAATCAAGAGAAGTGGCATAAGGATGGAACATTACAGTATACCATATTACAATTAATGTTGTTTTGTAGAAGGGAGAGTAAGTGGTATGAAGTTCCCTATGTTGGCTAGTTTTTCACCCTAAGAAATCATCCAGAGTGGCTGTCCTGGGGTGACTTTATGATGCTTGTATCCCCATTCATCTGTTTAGCCCAGAAATAAGTTTTGCACCTTTAAGACTAGTTCTGAGAGCGAAGGGGGGGGGGGGGGAGAAAAAGTGCTCAGTTTGTTTTCAGAAACTGCACTCACTCCTACACATTCCTTCTCCTAGACTGTGTTGTCTGTGGATGGACAAACAGCAGGACAGAGTTCTCCTTTGCTTTTTAGTTAGTTTTTAGCTAGCTGAAGCGGAAAAAGTTCCCTAGACTGTGATTTTTTCTTTTTCTTGGAACTGTTCAAACCTGCTCTGGACTAAAGACCCAGAAAAACACTGAGAGCTCACACCTGTGGCCCACTGTGCCTGGCTTAGGCCACAGCATTTACAGTACCAGAGGGACTGATAACCGACTGAGTTAGCCAAGCTACAACCCACAAAGTGGACTTTCTGAGTTTATCATCTCTTTTAGAGCAGCAAGAGGTTTCATTGTTAAATATTGTTAATTTTTTTTTTTTTTTTTTTTTTTGGTGCAGGTGAATGCTTTGCCTGTTAAATAAACAGGTTTTTTCCACTTTTCTCCAAGGAAATATTTTCCTGAACCAGTTGGTGGAGGGGCTGTTTGAATCTGCCTTCCAGAGGGACCCTTTAGAGGTTTTCTCCCAAATTTGCCCTAAACCAATATGTTTTTTGGCGCCCAACGTAGGGCTTGAGAAAGTGGGAAAAAACCTGTACTGATTGCATTTTAGTTGTACTTTATTGGGATAAAGCAGTCAGTAGTCATGTTGCTTGAATTTGTAATGTCACTCAGGGTAGAGACCTTCATGTGTTTCTGGTCCCTAGGCTTTTCTGAGGTTTTAATACCTTTCTGGTCCCTAGGATTATTTTCTTATCCAGAAATATCTCCAATATTGTCCCGAACATGTAGTTTTTACAGTAGAGGGGCACAGATTAAAATAGCTATTGTGCTGGGCTCAGTGGTAATGATTCATAGGGAGTTTACAAAGGTACTGGAGTCTGTTCAAAATATGTATGGTTTATGGTTTCTTCGTCCAACCCTACATCCCAGTTCCAATAGCATGCTTTAGAAGTTTATTAGTAATTGCACCCAGTTTGTTAGAGGAAGAAAAGGGAATGAGGCTTTTCAGCCTTTCCTTTCTTTTTTCTCCTTTGAATCTGTTACATCAGTTTTTGAGAATATTCAATTTCCCCTAAATGCCAAAGATACCACCTTCCTGGTATTTCATCTAGTAAGCTTCATCTATACAGTCTGCAGCTTCTCTAGAATGAGGACTGAGATTTCTAGACGAGCTGATGAGACCCCCGACCCAGAAGCAGACCCAGGTGTGGAAAATCCTGAGTGGTGTAGAGAATGAGAGAGAATGGGTCAAACCCTGAAATAATTTTCTGATCCCTCAGCCTGGGAATTTTCACGTAAACAAATTCAGAACCAAAATGAGGTGGGGAAATATCTGGAAGAGAACTGCCATAATGACTCTAAAGAGAAAAAAATCATTGCAATAAGCTGAGCCCTGGCATATGCTTAGCACACGCTACTAAATACTGTAGGGCAACAGATAGAGGAAAGGGGGCAGGGGGATAAATCAGCAGCTACCCCAGTCACTCAGGCTACAGCCAACACCCCAGCTACTCAGGCTGTAGCTAAACCAGACAGTGAGCCTCAAACAATGGTTTTTGCTCCTACAACGAGAGGTGAAAAACATGCAACCAAAACCAATCAGCCAGTAGATGATGATGTACCAGGGGAAGGACCCTCAAAGACAATTAATTACTGACACAAAATCACAAGTCACTATTGAGTCCTTTTCCCTGAAGGACCTTCATGGCCTAAGAAAAGATTGCACTCGATGACCTGATGAATCTATAATTAGTTAGTTAGTCTGTGTTTAAGATGCTGCAGGCAAGGCTACAATTCTGGACAGCACTGAAGCAAGGCATTCGGGATCCCTGTCACATGACTCAATTATCAACCAAAGAATTATGAGGGGGGCTAACCCTCACAGTCTCTAGGCATGGGTCCTGGGAAGTGTGGCACAAAGATATCTATGTTCAGATGACCTCTATATGCAGCAAACCCAGTAAAAAACCATAGAACAAAGGATTCAGTGCTTGAAAGAAATGGCAGTGGCAGAGATTGTCTTCTCAGATTACCTAAACACTGTAAATACGGACTTAGTACCATGTACATCCGTGATGTAGCGAAAACTTGTACAACTTGGGCCACAAGAATACACTTCTGCTTTAGCAATAATGAAGCGGGATGACAGGGAAGAGACCGTGCTTGATATGACAAAGAAGCTCCGAGCATATGCAGATGCTGTGCATGGCCCAACACATGCCAGAATCGCAGTGGTGGAAACACGTCTGCAGAAATTATAAGATAAGATAGAAGAGAATCACAAGAAACTCAGAGAAGAGATTAGAGAAGAGATGAAAGAGGGCTTTCTCCAAATCTCAGCAGTACAAATCAGAAGTTCTAGACCAAACGCAAATGTCCTCCAGATAGGGAGAGAAGGTACACCCCATGAGCTGAGCTGTGGTTCTTCCTGCATGGTTGTGGAGAAAAAATGAGGAGGCGGGATGGAAAATCTACTGCTGCTCTGGCACAACAGGTGCTTGAATTGAAGGACAGCAAGACTCAGAGAGGAAGTTCCACGAAAAGGAAAGCAGCACCAGTAGCCTGTAGCTGAACTGCCACGTATGATGATGATGACATGTCCGATCCCCTTGAAGGAACCTCGAAGACATACACCCAGGGAAAGAAGGATAACCAGGCTTAGAGAGGCCCTGCCTCTAGCCAGGTAGAGGCTAGGGAAAAACCATGTCTTTTGGACTATGTGGATTTGTTGGCCTGGCACATCAGAACCACAAAAATATGAGGCCTTGGTCGACACTGGTGCACAGTGCACATTAATCCCATTGAGACATGTGGGGACAGAATCTGTTTCTATTGCTGGCGTGACAAGAAGATCACAAGATTTCACTTTGGTGGAAGCTGATGTGAGCCTAAGTAGAAATGAGTGGAAGAAACACCCTATTGTTAGTGGCCCAGAGACTCCATGCATTTTGGCCATAGACTTCCTTTCAAAGACCCAAAAGGACTTAAGTGGATGTTTGGGATAGCAGCTATAGTGACAGAGGGCGCCCAGCAATTGAACACCTTGCCTGGACTATCAGAGAACCCATCTACAGTAAGACTCTTAAAAGTAAAAAAAGCAACAAGTACCAATTGCCACCTCAACAGTGCATTGCTGACAGGACAGAACAATTCAAGATGCTGTGATCCCCATCCACAAAATTATCCATGAGCTAGAAAGCCAAAAAGTAGTCAGCAAAACCCACTCGCCTTTCAACAGCCCCATTTGGCCTGTGCGTAAATCTGAAAGAGAATAGAGATTGACTGTGGACTATTGTGCCTTGAATGGAGGGACTCCACCGCTGTGCACTGCTGTGCCAAACATGTTAGAGCTCCAACACAAGCTAGAGTCTAAGGCAGCAAAGTAGTATGCCACTATTAACATTGCCAATGCATTTTTCTCCATTACTTTAGCAACAAAATACAAGTGTCAGTTTGCCTTCACTTAGAGGGGAGTGCAGTACATCTAGAACCAATAACCCAGCAGTGGAAGCACAATCCTACCGTCTGCTATAGACTGATCCAAACTGCACTAGAAAAAGGTGAAGCTCCAAAACATCTGCAGTACATCGATGACATTGTGTGTGGGAGCACAAGAACAGAGGTGTTTGAGAAAGGAAAGAAAATCATCCAGGTTCTCCTGAAAGCCAGTTTTGCCATCAAAAAGAACAAAGTTTAGGGGCATGCTCAAGAGATCCAGTTGCTGAAAATAAAGTGGCAAGACAGCATCAGATTCCCACCGATGTCATCAACAAGATCACAGCAATGTCTCCACCAACCAACAAGAAAGAAACACAAGCTTTCCTAGGCACTGTAGGCTTTTAGAAATGCATATTCCTGAGTACAGCCAGATTGTGAGCCCTCTCTACCCAATCACCGACAGGAAAAACAGTTTCCAGTGCGACCCTAAACAGCAACAAACCTTTGCCCAGATTAATCAAAAGATCACTCATGGAGTAGCCCTTAGCCCAGTCAGGACAGGACCAGATGTAAGGAATGTGCTCTACTCTACAGCCAAAACCCATAGTCTGTCCTAAAGCCTTTAGCAGAAGGTACCTAGTGAGACTCAAGGTCGACCACTATGATTTTAGAGTCAAAGCTACAGAGGGTCTGAAGCCAACTACACTCCAACAGAGAAGGAAATTTTAGCAGCCTATGAAGGAGTCCAGGCCACCTCAGAAGTAATAAGCACTGAAGCACAACTCCTCCTGGCACCCCAACTACCAGTGCTAGAATAGATGTTCAAAGCAAAGGTTCCCTCTACCCACCATACCACCAATACCACATAAAGCAAGTAGATTAACCTCATCACACAGTGTGCCCGTATTAGAAAACTGAATCTCCCTGGGATTTTAGAGATAATTACAAATTAGCCTGAAAGTGAAAACTTTAGTCTCACTGATGAAGAGAAACAAGAAGTGACACGGGCTGAAGAAACTCTACCATATAACCAACTGCCAACAGAAGAAACACATTATGCTCTTTTTACTAATAGTTCTTATTGCATTGTAAGAATAAAACAAAAGTAGAAAGCAACCATATAAAGCCCCACACAACAAGTTGCAGAAGATACTAAAAAAGAAAGTAAATGAAGTCAACTTGCTGAACTCAAAGCTGTTCAACTAGCCCTAGACATTGCTAAAAGAGAGAAGTAGCCAAAGCTCTATCTCTACACTGATTCATAGATAGTAGCCAATACTCTATGGGGATGGCTGCAGAAGTCTAAAAAGTCTAATTAGCAGCGTAAGAGAAAACCAATTTAGACTGCTGAAGAGTAAAAAGACATTGCTACCAGGATAAAGAAACTACCTGTGAAAGTCTGCCATGTAAATGCCCATGTCCCCAAGAGTAGAGCTAATGAAGAGCACCAAAACAATCAGCAGGTAGATTAAGCTGCAAAGATAGAGGTGTCAAAGATAGACTTAGATTAGCAACACAAGAGAGTTGTTCCTAGCTAGATAGGCTCATGATGCCTCAAGTCATCAAAGATGCCACCTATAAGTAGGCATGAGACTGAGGAGTAGATCTAACCATGAACAATATTTGTCAAGTTATCCATGACTGTGAAATGTGTGCTGCCATCAAGCAGGCCAGGCAGTTAAAACTCCTATAGTATAGTGGGCGGTGGTCCAAATATAAGTATGGGGAGGCCTACCAGATCGATTATATCACACTGCCTCAAACCCACCAAGGCAAGCACTGTGTGCTCACAATAGTAGAAGCCACCACTGGATGGCTAGAGACCTACCCTATGCCTCACGCTACAGCCTGTAACACCATCCTAAGCCTTGAAAAGCAAGTCCTGTGGTGGCATGGTACCCCTGAGAGGATTGAATCAAACCACGAGACATTTCAGAAACAGCCTTATTGACACCTGAGCTAAAGAACATGGCATTAAGTGGGTGTACCATATCCCCTGCCATGCACCAGCTGCAAGCAAAGTGGAGAGGTACAATGGACTGTTAAAAACCACCTTAAAAGCAGTAAGTGAGAGATCTTTCAAAAATTAAAAGCAACATCTAGCAAAGGCCACCTAGTTAGTTAACACCTGAAGTTCCACCAACAAAGCAGACCCTACCCAATCTGAGCAGCTGCATACAGTAGACAAAGTCCCAGTAGTACATGCCAGAAATTTTATAAAAAAACTGTTAAAATCAATTCTGCCTTGAGTACAGACAAACCCATTTGTAAGATTATCTTTGCTCAGGGACCAGGTTGCACATAGTAAATAATGCAAAGAGATGGAATGACATGATGTTTACCTCAGGGAGATCTGATTATTAATTGAGAACCATGTATAAATATAACTATTTGCTGAATGTCACTACCATTGTCTATATATAGTTATATACTGTGTGTGTATATATATATACGTATATATAATGTATGCGTTTGTAGAGTTAAAATATAAGTTTTAGTAGTAAGTTGACGATATAGAGATAAGGGGCTGTCCTGGGTTGACTATATGATGCTTTTATCCCCAATTGTCTGTTCTCTTTATGCTGAATAATAAGTTTTGCACCTTTAAGACTTGTTCCAGAGAGTGAAAGGGAGAGAGACGAAGCACGCAGTTTGTTCAGACACTGCACTCCTTCACATTCCTGCTTCTAGACTGTTATTGTCTGCAAATAGACAGAGAGCAAGACAGAGCTCTCCTTTGTTTTAGTTAGTTTTAGCTAGCTGAAGCAAAAAAGTTCCATAGACTATGATTTTTTCCCTTTTCTTTAGACCTATTTAAGCCTACTCTAAACACCCATAAGAGCACCAGCAACTCACACCTAAAGCCCACCAGGCCAGGCCTGGGCTGCGACATTTCCAGTGCCGGCGGGACTGATAAGAGACTGAGTGAGCCGAGATGCAACCTGGGGAAGACACTTTTCTGAGTTTGTCATCTCTTTTGAAGCAGCAAAAAGTTTTATTGTTTAATATTGTTTAGGTTTTATTGTTTAATAAACAGTTTTTTCCACTTTTCTCCAAGGAGGTATTTTTTCCCAAACCAGTTAGGAGAGAGGCCAATTGAATCTACTTTTCTAGAAGAACCCCTTTAGGAGTTCTCTCCCAAATTTGCCCTGAACCAGGACAGGGGTGTAATGTTCTGGGGTGATTTTATAATGCTTGTATGCCCATTTGTCTGTTTAGCTCAGAAATAAGTGTTGCACCTTTAAGACTACTTCTGAGAGCGAAGGGAGGGGAGAGAAAAAGCGCTCAGTTTGTTTTCAGAAACTGCACTCACTCCTACACATTCCTTCTCCTAGACTGTGTTGTCTGTGGATGGACAAACAGCAGGACAGAGCTCTCCTTTGCTTTTTAGTTAGTTTTTAACTAGCTAAGGCAGAAAAGTTCCGTAGACTGTGGTTTTTCTTTTTCTTGGAACTGTTCAAACCTGCTGTGAAAAACGCCAATCACTTGTTTTAAAGATTTAAAAGTTTGTTAGCAATAAAATGGTTATAAAAATACTAATACAAATTAGAGCAATAAGAATTTCGACAATCAGAGTTAGGACAATAAAAGCAAAGAATGCGAACGTTCGGATGCTTTCCTAAAAAAAAAGCATGGCTCACTAACAAAGGATTAACCCTTAAAAGCAATAGCCTGTTGCATATTCATACATCTCATACATGATTCAAAAACTCTTTTCAAACAAAGGGTGTTTTCTGGTTATGGTTTACTTCCCCCCTTCATCTTGTAAATCATGGTCAGACTTCATGGAGTCTGCAAGGAGACTAGCTCTTCACGATAAGGAGGCAATAATTCTTTCTCTTTAGGATTTTAGGGTCTTGTTGCTGTTATCTCTGTGTGAAGAATTTCTTGATTATCTCATCTCCTTCTTGAGCTAGTTAAAAAGTATCTTACATAGCACCATTTCTATTTTAACATTGTTATAACCTAAAACTATATTTAACACATTACTTAAGAAAATTAATACAGCAAAACTTTCTAACATAACACATATAATAGCCATTTTAATATTTGCGAAAAGCCAATCATAAAATACACATTTTTCACACCTGCTCTAAAGACCCAGAAGAGCACCGGCAGCTCACATCTTTGGCCCACTGGGCCTGGCCTGTGCCACAGCATTTCCAGCACCAGAGGGACTAATAACAGACTAAGTTAGCTGAACTACAACCCACAAAGAGGACTTTCTGAGTTGATAATCTCTTCAGAGCGGCAAGAGGTTTTATTATTTAATATTGATGGGGGGGGTTGTGCTAGTGAATGCTTTGCCTATAAAATAAACAATTTTTTTCCACTTTTCTCCAAAGAAATATTTTCTTGAACCAGTTGGTGGAGAGGCCTCTTGAATCTGCTTTCTAGAGGGACCCCTTAAGAAGTTTTCTCCCAAATTTACCCTAAACCAAGACAGTGGCAAAAGGAATGTGGGAGGACCCCACAAGATCGATTAATTTTGACATTTGAAAAGGAAAAGAAAGGGAAAGGGTTGAAGCAATGTTGTTCTGCATGCAGCATATGACAAGTTTTTTAAGTGTGGGCGAGAGGAGGAGGAGGATTTAGAGCTGGTGGTTACTCTGTGGCAAAGAATGGGGGAGGGGAATGATGCATCACTGGGAAATATGTTTAGACCTATGAGTACATTGTGGGAAAGTGGACTGGAATGGAGAGAATGTTTTAGCAGATGAGAGGATTTTAGTCCGATTGTGAGATGCACTAGAAGGCAGAAAGGAAATGTTGGGGGAGATGCCAGGGAAGTTCTTATGGCTCCCCCACAGCATGCAGTCAGGAATCATGGTCCAGTAACCCCATTTTTAATAGTGGATTTAATGTTTGAAGACAGGTGGCAGGAGTTTATAAGGAAGATCCAAATAGAATTGCTAAAGTATTTGAAATCATAATTACGACTCAGGACCCCCTCACTTGGAAACAATTGGTTGAATACTGTAATAGTTGGTGGCTGAAGTATATTTGGCAATTTGTAAAGAAAGGGGACATTGGAAAAGGGAGTACCCCAAAGCCAGGGGAAATCAGACAGGAAACCTAAACCTGGCTCTTCAAACCATTAAGCTCAAGACCTTAAGTGAAAATTAAGGATTTCCCTGAAGGGGACCAGGGGGAATCATCCTCAGATGAGCTCCCAGTTACATTATAGCTGGGGAATGAAAATGAAAATTTTTTAAATTGACACAGGAGCAACTTATTCAGCTCTAAATACATACAGAGGAAAACAGCTTGGAACTTGTAAGCATTATGGGTTTGACAAGGAGGAAAGAGAACAGGCCTTTTTTACAACCATTACTATTTAAATTAAGAAAAAAGTTGAGGACGCACCAAATTGTATATGCCTGAATGCCCAATCCCCTTGTTGGGGAGAGATTTATTGGGAAAATTGGATGCTCAAATAACCTTCCGGGATGGGGAAATATAAATTCAAATACCAGAATCAAAAACCGTCAAGGCAAAGATATTTATGTTACAGGAATCAAATGAGTGGGAAGAAATCCCAAAGGAGGTAGAGAATGCTGTAACCTCACTGGTGTGGGCAACTGAGATGCCTGGATGATCAAAGATGGCCAAACCAGTGAGGATTGCTCTCAAACCTGAAACCAGACCAGTAACTCAAAACCAATATCGTATTAAAGGGAAGGCAAGGAAAAAGTTGGAGAAGCTTATAGAAAAATTTTCAGAACTAGGTTATAGATGTGGAATGCAGGGACAGGCGCTCGGAAGATAACGGGCTGTTACGGGAAGAAACAGAGACCCCTCTCCCCTCCTGCTCTCCAGAGATAAGATAGTGATCACCCTCGGAATGCAGTTAAGCAAGCGACCCCCACTAACATAGGAATACCAGTAACTTTCCACTCCATACTAACCCTAGAAAGTCTAGCACGACCCCTTTCCTGACGTAGAGAAACCCAGGTCTATATAACCCCTCAAGAAGAGATAATAAACGCTTCAGATCGTCCATCATATTGATGTCTGCGTATTTCTCAAGCCCGAGCAGCCCTGAGAGGTTGGGCTGCCGTGCTGTGCTCCGGAACCAGGTCGCCTCGCCTTCCAAACAGAAGGCGACAGTTATTGAAAGAGTGCGAATCAGAATATAGCACACCAATATTACCAGTTAAAAATCAAAATAGGGAATATATATAAGTACAAGATTTAAGGGCCATTAATAAAAGGCCCCTGATATTCATCTAAGAGTAGCTAATCCATACACACTCTTGACAGCACTGAAAGGGGAATACAAATAGTTAATGGTGCTCAATCTTAGGATGTCTTTTTCTGTAATACCTCTTGACTCAGATGTTAATGATTTTGGGGAATGATTATCATATGTATGTTTATTCTGGGAAAATCAATGAATATGTATGTAAAATACTATATATAATCAGAAACTTTCCTGTACTCAGCATGCATGACTTTAGGAGGAGCTACCCCTTCATGCGTCCATGTGAATAAAGAATGCCTGCTTCTTAATGCTACATTGGTGTTAAGGAGTTATTTTATTTTACTGAATTTTTGGTAACACTCTCACAACTGCTATCCTGAACATTGCTACATTAACTGTCACCCTTCAGGCAGCTGCTCACCCCTCAATGGCAGTACTAGATATAAAAAATGTGTTCTTTAAGGTACTGCTACAGGAGGAAGATAAGGAAAGATTTGCTTTTACCTATGCTTTTGTTTGAAAGACGAATGTCTGCCAAGGAAGGCAGGCACATCCCTTGAAACGGAAAATATTACCCCCTTCCCTCTGAATTATTATAACTTTGAAATTAAGGGGCTTTCAGGCAAAGATATGGGAAAAGGTATAACAGTTCTTTACTAGTATGTATATGCATAACAAGGTGTCCTGGTTTAGGGCAATTTTTGGGAGGAAACTTCTGAAGTTATCTCCTCTAAAAAAAGCAGATTTCAGCAGCCCCTTCCCCAATCAGTTCGGGAGAATAATCTCCTTGGAGAAAAGTGGAAAAAACTGTATTTAGCAAGCAAAGTACTCACAAGCATGAAAAAATGAATAATATTTAACAATGAAACCTCTCGTTGTTCTTGTTATAAATGATCAATTGAAAAGCCAAATTTATCAAAATGCGAAAAAGATTTTTTTTAATTTTTCCACAACCAAAATACGGTCCTTAAAAACCCACAGCCAAAGAGACAGCGTCGAGCCCAGGATCGGTGCTGGGTGAACCTAGATCTGACCTCTATCACATCAGACCTCTCTCTGTTCACGAGTGCCGCTTCCAGCAAGGCTATTTTATACAGTTTTTTTATGCCTGAGGCAGAGGAGTCCCGATTTCTATTGTAACTCTGCATATGCATGAAAGTTTCTTTCACTGTGCAGAGCTGGACAATTGCTGTTTCCTGAGCAGTAGCCAGTGTTGATCCTGTCAGGGGAAGTCGAGTATTCAAATGAATCTTTCTGGCGACTTCTGCTATCTCGATTGATGGTATCTGAAATAAGCAGGGCAGGAGACTTTTCTCCTTTTAATGCCTTTATTAAAAGTGATCAGCTCAAGATTGGGAAGCTCGACGGGTCTGCAGTTTCCGTCTTCTTTCCCAGGGTGACTCGGAGGAGGAGGATATGCGCAGCTTTGTCCACTAGGGGCAGAGCTGGGAGCCCAGTCCTCACGGGAGCTTCTGGGCGAGACCCCAATCTTTCTGCTTTCCACTGCCTCCCGGCTCCAGGTCTTGATTTAAGATGACTTCTCTACTCAGGGTGAGGGGCACAAAGGTTTTCAGCATCTCTGCAGGCTCAGCCTTCTGTTCCTCACATCCAGGCATCACTCTAATTTCTTAATTCTGCATTGGCTCGTTGTTTTTGGGGTCTTTTCGGTAAGTTTGACACTTCCCAAGGCATGCTGGTCCCGAAGTTAATTTGCATATTCTGATGCCCCCCCTCCCACGTCTCCTCCCCTCACTGTCTGGGGATAAATGCAATTTAGCCTCAGGCAGGGCTTTACCAATACAAAAGGAGCAATTAGTTTCAACGACCCGTGATTACAATAACAAAACAGGTAGAATTCCACCTTGGCACCAACTAGCCTGACTGGTTTTGCAACTCTTTTTTTCTACAAAAAATTGGCAGAATTTTGTTTATAATAGTATCTGATGGGCGATGATCGTTCTTGGGAGTCTTCCAATTACTCTGAGGAGCAGCGATCATCGGATCATCCCTGGCCACGGATCATCGCTCTGGCCACGTCTATTCATAAGTAAACGAGGTATTGTTCTCCTGCTGCCTTCAGGAATTTCGAGATTCTGAAGTAGGTATCTGCCTCTGGGCTGCTTGTGGTCAGAGACTCATTTGGATATTACAGTCTTATAAAATGCATTCTCTCTAAAAGCCTGAATTATTTCATAACATATATTACATTCTGAAGAGATGGCAAATTCAAAGAGAGTCCTTTTCCTGCGCTGGAAAATGCTGTGTCCCAGGCCCCAGTGGGCCACGGGCGTGAGCTCCTGGTGTTTTTCTGGGTTTTTGGTCCAGATCAGGGCTGATCAGTTCCAAGAAAAAGAAAAGTCACAGTCTGGGGAACTTTTCTGCCTCAGCTAGCAAAAAAAGCTCCTAACTAAAAGCAAAGGAGAGCTCCCTCCCGCTGTCTGTGCTGCAGACAACACAGTCCGTGAGAGTGAGGAATGCAGGGGAGTAGAGTGAAGCTTCTGCAAACTGCACACCACCACTTCCACCTTCCTTGGGTCTCAGGTCTAGTCTTAAAAGCACAGAACTCAACATCCAGCATAAGCAGAACAGATGACTGGGGGATATAAGCATCATAAAGTCACCTTAGGACACAAGGCAAACAAGCAACAACAATGGCAGCAACAACAGACAAAAACAGAAACGCAATAACAGCCTTCTCTCGGTTGTCAAGCACTTTCCCCTTTAGTGTAGTTATGGTCACAGCTGGCAGGGCAGGTGCGATGATTCCCCCGTGGCTGCAGGGGGCGCTGTGGCGCAAGCCCAGTTGCCTTCTCCACGATGTTAATGGGGGGCACAACAGGGGGAAGAGATAGAAAAGGGGCTTCCTTTACAACCTCACAGGGGCAGCCAGTCCCGATGTCCCTCCAGATAGCGAAATGGGCTGTAACAGGATCCTTGGAGCAGCGGCTGGAATGACAGAGACAAGCACACGTGGGGTAGTACACTAAATGTAGCAGAAACTCTGCAGTTGTAGCAGGAGCCGAGGGGTGTCCCGGCAGGCACGGGGTACTGGGTTACAGTGTAGCGAAAAACCTGGAGCAGTGACAGAAAAACCGACAGGGTTGGGCAGCAGCAGCCAGGCTCTCAAACACAGCCGGGAGAGGCTCCCTCAGAGAGGGCTTGGGGTCCTGGGTTTTCCCCTGAGGCATCCGAGTAGGTGGTGAGGGTCCTTTCCAGTCAGGTAGGGTGTTAATAAGGTCCCAGTGCAACGTGCGCTCTTATGAGCAGAGCTTCACTCACAGTAGAAGACACTAGGAGACGAGACCCCACAGTGGTGGCGAATTCTTCCCATAGCAACCACTGCCTGTTTCTCCTGTCCTGGGAGAGAGAGAAGCTGAGCCCAGCCTCTCACCCCGCAACCAAATTTCTCAAGGTATCTCTGCCCTTCCAAAAGAAAGTCCCTCTGCTAGGAGAGTGCAGCTGCCCCCTTTCCCCCCACCTTAGCCACTTCTTTTGTCTCTCTAAAGTACCAGTCATTATTATCTCTTAGGCAACAGATGGGAGAAAATTCCCCTGAGAGAAAAAGAAAAAAAACAAAGAACAATCCTAACCTCCAACAACCTACAATGGGTTACAATTTACTCTTTACAGACTTTCTCGTGGCTATAAACATTCACCCACTATAGCTCATGCAGCTCTTGCTGAATTGTTGGACAAGCTGCTGCTGCCATTTGGCAAGCACTGTACAAAACAAAAGACAACAGTGGAGCTAAACATCGTATTAGCTCAGGGTGGATATACCCTAGGCACTTACTAGAAAGGGTATTCAATCCAGTCTCCCTGATGAGACTTGAGTTATTTTTATTTCCCTTTCCAGGAACAGTACCGGGTGACAATATCAAAACACCTTCCCTGGAGATGGTCAAACACTGGAAGAATACTTATCCTTGCCACAAGACTAATCATCTCCAGTATGAATCAGATCCAGTTTATACATTGACAAGTCCAACACATGGGGTAGAAGCTCACAGTTCTTTTATTTGTACTAATCAATATGGTAACTGCAGTACTGTGGAGATTCTCAGTTCAGTTGAAGAGAATTCTCCCAGGCTTCAGGCCTGGGAAACTTAGAGAGGAAGAATGAAAACAATTATCATCTCTCTTTCTGTTCATGTTGTTTATAGATATGTACCTTCAGAGTGTGTTATTCATAGTTCACCAATAGTGTGAAAGGTTTTTACTTTGACACCAATCAGATTTCACCTTAGCAATCCTGGTTATAAAATGATGCTACCTCTTAAAAAAGATTCTCTCTTTTTCGCCTTCTGAACCATGGAGTCATTTTGTCCGTCCCTGACTCAACAGCGTCACAGTACTTTCTAAATTATACGTTTAAGATTGTTGGAAATACAGGAATATTGGGGAATAAAACAAAAAAAATAACAAAACCAGTCATTAGTCAACAATACAGTAAGTGGCTGAAATCTGAAAAGATAGAAGGGAACTGTCACTTTTTTGTCCCACGATGCAGAATCATCTTTATTAGACTACACAAACAGAAACACCCTTTTAACTATAAAAATGGTGAATCAGATAGAAAAAAAAGAACAGTCTGTCCACAATGCATCCTACTGTCTCTAAGACCCGTGATAAGACTGGTGACCTTATCCCCACAGGTTTTTGAAAATGGACCCTATGCTATTAAAAATAGAGTAGCAACAAGTGGTGTTTAATCCATCATGGTCCTTGAGTAATTTGAACTATCAATGCAAGTTAATATGTGTGCAATTAAACCCATCTGCTCACCATTCCTAAATGCATCCTGTGAAAAATGCATATTATTAAAAGGAATACTGCTTAAACCCGTGTTTCTCTGGGCTTTATATGAGTCCAACTCCGGCTAGCATGAACCCAAGCCCAGCACAGACTTAGCATCGACAAGGACAAAAGACGAGAAGCGCTCTTTTCCACGTGGGTGCAGGCCTCAGTTTATTTGCTTGATACAGGACACCTCTGTGATGGAATCAACCCAGGTAGAAAAGAGACACGGCCCTCCTGGCAGGGCAGTTTTATACTCCAGGGAAACAGGGGCAGGGATCAAGGGTCACAGCCAATGGTTCACCACTGGGGAGGGGCAAGGGGGGGGGAGCCACCCATGGGACAGACCACCAGGGGAAGGGATGCATGGGGAGTGGCCAGGTACCATGGAGGGGGGGGAATAGACAATCCATGTGACCTGACATACTCAGTAACTTTAAAGACAACTAAATAAACTATTTAGTGCAATACAACAGAATACTATATGCGTTATGTTGGAAAGTTATGTTGCAATAATTTTGTAGTACTGTATTGATCTTTTTAAGTAGTGTGTTAAATATAGTTTAGGCTATAACATAATGTTAAAATAGAAACTATGCGATGTAAGATACTTTTTCTAACTAGCTCAAAAACTGGATAAGATAATCAAGAAATTCTTTGCACAGAGACAACAGCAACAAGACAGTAAAATTGCAAAGAGAAGTATTATTGCCTCCTTATCGGGAAGAATCAGGCTCCTTCTACCTCCTTCCAGACTTCACGAAACCAAACCATGATTTACAAGATGAAGGGGGGGAAGTTGACAATAAACACAAAAATCCCTAGTTTGGAAGGAATGTTTGCATCATGTATGATATATGAATATGCAATAGGCTATTGCTTTTAAGGGTAAATCCTTTGCTAGCAGACATGCTTTTTTTGAGGAAAGCGTCTGGACCTCCATAATTCTTTGCTTTTTTATTGTCCTAATTCTGATTGTCCAAATTCTTATAGCTCTAATTTGTATTACTATTTTTATAACCACCTTATTACTATTAAACTTTTAAATTTTTAAAACAAGTGATTGACTTTTTTCAAAAATCCTGTACAGCGTGGTTGGCATGGTTGCATGGGCAAACCCTCACCTCTCCAAAACAAGCAAGGAGAGATGTGATTGGCATTCTGGGAACAGGATTAGGAGTATTAAACAGCATAGATGCTGAAGTTTTAGCAAACAAATTAAGCTTGGAAACAAGTGATTTGTATAAATTGGAACATCTGTTAAGATCATCTTTGCTGGCACTAGGAACTAGTCAATGTCTCTTAGCTGTTTGTCCTAGGGTGACATTATGATGCTTGTATCCCCAGTTGTCTGTTCTGTTTATGCTGGATATTATGTTCTGTGCCTTCAAGACTGGCTCTGAAGAGAGAATGTTTTTGTTTTGGTTTTGTTATCAGCCTGCTCCCCCACAGCTGGCGGGACACAGACGGGGCAGTACATAGTGTGGCTTTTGCTTTTTGCCTGGCTTTTTGCTTTGCTCTTGCTCTTGCTTCTGCTTTGCTCCTGCTTTGCTCTTGCTTTCTGTTTCTGCTCATTAGTTAGTTTAGCTAAGCAGCCTGAATTTTCCCTGGACTGTTTTTCCTTTCCCTTTTTTGGAACTACTCAAACCTGCTCCAGACTGGGACCTGGGAAACACCAAGAGTTGGCACCTTGTGGCCTGCAGCAGCTATCCCCAGTGACGGAGGGACCGATAACAGAGCAACCACTCCCAGGAGAGACTTTCTGAATTTGTCATCTTTTTCAGAGCGGTGAACAAATGGTGTCATCTGGTATTGTTCATTTTGTGTGCTGGGGGGTGTTTTGCCTGTTGAATAAACAGGTTCTTTCCACTTGTCTCCAAGGAATCCTTCCCGAATCAGTTGTGGGGAGGGGCCATGTGGGTTTGCTTTCGGGAGGGGCCCCCTTTTGGAGGTTTTCTCCCAAATTTGCCCTAAACCAGGACACTGTTATATTGCCTAAATGGGAAAGAATGAATGAGAAGGATCACCAGCTAGTTGTAGACACCATCGCCCAGAAGAATGTTTCTCTAGCTCTTACGTGTATGCAAGTTCACTTATGGGTGTGTATTGGTATGTTACCGCCTGGTTTTTGGTAGTAGGGGGGCCACAAAGATGGGTCCTGTGATAAACTCCGGGAAGTTTCTACCGTGTCCATCAGAGCCAATGGCTGATGGCTTTGAAGATGGACATGCTGCTGGCCAAACCTGGGCCAATGAGAGAAGTTGGTAATACCTCTGTGATGACATATTTAAGAAGAAAATCAAAACAAAGTCACTTTTTTTTTTCTCCTAAGCAGAGAAGAGTAGGAGGTGAGAACATGAGGGAAACAACATGGCAACACCAAGGTCAGTGGAGAAGGAGGGGGCGGAGATGCTCCAGGTGGCAGAGCTGA
Organism: Diglossa brunneiventris; assembly: GCA_019023105.1. Taxonomy (NCBI): domain Eukaryota; kingdom Metazoa; phylum Chordata; class Aves; order Passeriformes; family Thraupidae; genus Diglossa; species Diglossa brunneiventris. The sequence goes on from JAFCGX010000595.1 coordinate 52,942, forward strand.
GATTCCTCTGCAGGCTGTGGTGAGGACCATGTTAAAGCAGGTTGTGCCTCTGCAGCCCATGGGTCCACTGGGGATGCAGAAATCCACCTGCAGTGCATGGGGGAGGTGCCCATGCTGGAGCAGGTGGATGCCTGGAGGAGGCTGTGATCCAGTGGAAGACCCGGTGGAGAGAGAGGGCCCTTGCTTCCAGGCTGGAGAAGCCTGTCCTTGGAGGATTGGCATCCTGGGGAAAGAGACACCCATGGTGTAGCGGTTTTGGTAGGACTGTTTGCCCGTGTGAGGGACTCACGTTGCAGCAGGTGCGGTATAGCTGCTGCTCATGAGAGTGGACCCACACTGGAGAAGTCCATGGAAAACTGTCTCCTGTGGGAGGGACCCCATGGTCTCACAGGGGAAGGACTCCTCTCCCAGAGCAGCAGAAGAAAATCTCCATGATGAACTGACCAAAACCCCCATGCCCTGTCTCCCTGCGCTGCCGGTGGGAAGGAAAGACTGACTGGGGAGAAATGGTGTTTTAAGGGGTTATTTTGCTTCTCTCATGATCCTACTCTGATCACTGTGCAACCTTAAGTTGCATCCCTTTTGCCCTTGAAGTGTTTTCTCCTGGTCCCTATCTCATCTCATGAAGCATTTGTTAAATATTTTCCCCTCTCCTCTGCCCAGCTGTGGCAGGAGAGGGTAAGTGAGAGACTCTAGTGGGTGCCTGGCGTTGGGCCAGTGTCAAACCACGACAGGATGCAATCAACTTCAGCAGCAATTATAAAGAAAGGTGATGAGGGCACATTACCCAGTGAGATTCAAAATTTACTTTGGGAAAATCCAACTCAATTTGAAAAGGATTTCCAGTCTTAGTGGTATCTAATCAACTTTGCTTATGACCCCACCAAAAGTACAACCATAGCTTTTGTTTTTATAAATGCACAATGCTTTGGTGTATACTATATACCTAATCCTTGCACTAAGATTAAATCACCATGGAACTATATCTTTTAGAACAGAGAGTATGGGACCAAAAAATGGGAACAAATGTCACACTGATGATGTTGATATGTGTTGTACAGTGTCTTAGGTCGCAAATGGGGGTGTGTATTCTATTTGCCATCTGTTAGAGGTGGGGCAGTTATCTTTTGTGAATTGGGCAAATTTCTTTATCTCTTCCGCAACCAATCCTCCCTCCGGAGAGATATCTTCTGCTAATGGGCCATTGAGTCTCACTGCATGACTGATAATATTACATCATCTCCCATTGTGAGAAGCTCTGCCCAGAAGGAGACAAGCATTCCTACCTGGATATAATCTGACATTTGGAACACCACAGGCAGCCTTCTCCACTGGATTCCCAGAGGAGCAGCTGTCTTCTTCACTGTATTCCCAGAGGAAGACCAGGCCCATCTACACCACCACTGGACCTCCAGAGGAAAACTACACCCTTCCACAGGATCACTGCTTCTACAGAACCACACTTGTCACTCCAGGAGTGTAGGAAAGACATTCTGTGCTGGCCTTGTGAGCTAGCAAGGGCCTCCTGAAGATAAGGAGAAGACCAAGGTTGTTACCATGGAGACAGGAGGAAGGAGAGAAAGTTAAGAGATATGGACTCTGGCTGGCTCACAGAGTGACGTGGCTCCCTGATCACCTACTGGGAACTTTGTTTATCTCTTATGACCAATGGACACTGAATGTGTGTGTTGGATGGGTGTAAATATCTTGAAGAAGTATAAAAGCAACGTTGCTGTAATAAATGTCTCTCTTGCACCCTTTTGATGGAGTCATGTATTTTTGTACTGTGTGGTGCTCTATAATGACATCTGGTGGCTGTCCGCCATGATTTCAATGGGAATGTAAAAAGAGAGAAAAAAAAGTTGAAGGGTACCCTAAAAATGAGTGAAGGCAGCAGGGACGCTGCAGAGGTCTGAACCTAATTCAGACGTCTGATTTGAGGTGAGCGATTGGGAAAAATAATGGGAAATAATTTCTCAAACGAGGAAAAGACTGTTTTGTCCACGTGGAAAACTTTACTGAAAAGAAAAAAATGTTCAAACTTCTGATTATGCTCTTCGTAGTTTACTGATATGGTGCAAATCACAGGACTTTGAAGCTGATGCCGACACTGCCTTCAGTGTCTGGGCATGGAAAAAGGTTGGGAAGAGACTATGGGAAGTGATATCTAAGGGGATAAGATGGTTGTTGATTTGGCTACTACCTGGAGACTGTTGTATGAGGCATTGAAGGAATGGAAAGCAGAACAAGATAGAGGGGAGGAATTGGAGGAGCAGGAATTAGAGCAAGAAACTGGAGTAGAGGAACAGGAGGAAGATGAGGCTGAGCCTGTTGATGTATCTCCCCATGAGGAGGCTGCTGCAGCTGCTGTGGAGGTCCTCCCAGGGTTTGCTATTGTGAGAATCAAACAGCAGGCCAAGATTATTCCTCAGTATTTATGTCCAAAAGACTATGTTAAACCTGTGTATACTTTGCCTGCTCAGCAGTTAGCTGAACTGAGTGCTAAACCAAAGTATCTTATGCCTGCACAGCAATTAGCAAAAATGAAGTCACAGAAGAAGCGAAGTGAAAAACAGGCTGGGTCATCGGCCTTTCTGTCTCTTCCTGGGCCGTTTGCCACCCCCTCCCCCTCACTTCGGTTGGCTGCTCCCCCCTCACCCTCCCGCAGATCAGCTGCTCCTCCCTTACCCGTCCCTCGGTCGGCTGCTCCTCCCACACCCTCCCGTTGATCGACTGCTTCCCCCACCCCCGCTTTCTCTTGAGCCATCCACCCCTCCTCTGCCCCCCTTCGAGCCGTCTGCCTCTGCTCTACCCCCTGTTGAGCCATCTGCCCCCCCCCCCCCCCCCCCCCCCCCGTTATAAACAAAATTCTGCCAATTTTTTGTAGAAAAAAAGAGTTGCAAAACCAGTCAGGCTAGTTGGTGCCAAGGTGGAATTCTACCTGTTTTGTTATTGTAATCACGGGTCGTTGAAACTAATTGCTCCTTTTGTATTGGTAAAGCCCTGCCTGAGGCTAAATTGCATTTATCCCCAGACAGTGAGGGGAGGAGACGTGGGAGGGGGGGCATCAGAATATGCAAATTAACTTCGGGACCAGCATGCCTTGGGAAGTGTCAAACTTACCGAAAAGACCCCAAAAACAACGAGCCAATGCAGAATAAAGAAATTAGAGTGATGCCTGGATGTGAGGAACAGAATGCTGAGCCTGCAGAGATGCTGAAAACCTTTGTGCCCCTCGCCCTGAGTAAAGAAGTCATCTTAAATCAAGACCCGGAGCCGGGAGGCAGTGGAAAGCAGAAAGATTGGGGTCTCGCCCAGAAGCTCCCGTGAGGACTGGGCTCCCAACTCTGCCCCTAGTGGACAAAGCCACGCATATCCTCCTCCTCGGAGTCACCCTGGGAAAGAAGATGGAAACTGCAGACCCGTCGAGCTTCCCAATCTTGAGCTGATCACTTTTAATAAAGGCATTAAAAGGAGAAAAGTCTCCTGCCCTGTTTATTTCACCCCCCTCCCGAACTAGTCAAACAAATGCAATCTTTAACATTGTGTCCTTCCCTGTCTAGTGATAGCTGTGATGATGAACTGCCGGTTAATAAGTACATCTAAAAAGATGCAGGAATCTGTTTCTGTTAGACCTTGTAGCAGATCCAGGCCTGCTGTTTCTTAGACTCTGCCTCCCTGCCAGGTGGCTGTGACTCCTCGACACCCTTTGCAATTTTGGGAGCACGTGAGAATGAAAGCAGCTGAAGTAGGAGATTGGAATTTGTTAGAGAAAATAGATCCACGTAGAAGGATGGAGATGGCTGCTGCTGCTTCTGGTGGGCCTGTGGCTTTTCCTGTTTTCAAAGCTGCTCCTAATTCAGGACGAGAAGATAACCATCAGGTTTTTGCATGGAGGGTTGTACAGGACCTTCAGTCAAAAGTAGATCAGTATGGTGTTAACTCTTCTCAGGTGATGCAAGTGATTCATGTTCTAAATGCTGATGTACTTGCACCTTATGATATTGTTCACCTAGCTACAATTCTGTTTCAACCAGTGCAGTATGGTGTGTTTCAAGCTACCTGGAAACAAATGGTTGAAAGAGTAGCTTTGGACAATATGCAGTTACCTCAGCAGGATCAACGTCACACTGTGGGAGTTGATGCCTTGCTGGACAATTGGCCATTCTCTAACCCGGATTTGCAGGCAAGATGGGACCCCCTGGTTCTGGCACAGGCCCAGCAGCTGGGTATGAGTGCCTTGCTTAAAACAATGGAGATGGCAGCTCCTAAACCAAGGTATGTAGCAGACTCTATGGAGCTTATGAGAGCTCCATGGAGGATTGAGACTTAACAGTAGGAACTGCTGAGTCATGATGAGACAGCAAAATAAGCTCCTGTCTTCTACCCCTCGCCCCATAGCTTATCTCTGTAACCTCATGGGTCACTTTTCTCTAACCCTTACTATTGGACAAGTTTGGATCCCCCTATACCCTATAAAAAGGGGCTGTTTTAGCCCATCCAACAGAAGAAGAGCTGTCACTGGAACCCTTCACAGACTCCCCAATAAACCATCACTGTGGAACCACCAGGACCTCTCCTTCTCCTCTTTCGCATCTGCTTCTGCCTCAGCCAAAGGCGCCCTAGCAAGCAAGCAAAGAGCTGAAATCCTAAGAGAGCTGAGAATCACTAAAGAGCTGACAATCACTAAGCTTGCTAAGGGTAGCCTGCGGCAGCTGCGAGCTGACTGGGTATTCGGGCACTCTGTCTCCCAGACGGACTGAGTTATCTGGACTATCCTGCATCGCTTGGTGATAAGGCCAAGATCGGGGTCTTATCAAAAAGGTATATTACCATCCAGCAAGGGGTGAAGGAACCTTTTTCTGCAGTTTGTGGAGACGGTTGCTGCAGCCCTTGAGAAGCAAGTAGAAGATGATAAGTTGAGGCAAATTTTATGCAGACAGCTTGCACGAGAAAATGCGAATGTTGATTGTAGGAGAATTATTGATTCTTTACCAGGAGATCCCTCGCTGTCTGATCTTGTAGTTGCTTGCTCAAAGGTCGGTTCGGTTGAACATAAAATGGCTCCTTTGGCAACAGTCACGAAGTCCTCACCCAGATGTTCTGCTTGTGAAGAATCAGGGCATGTGAAGACCCAATGCCCTCAAACTGCTGGACAATGTGCACACTCTAGGGGAGTTTGGACCAGTAAAGTGCCTTGTTATCGTTGTAACTTTGGCGATATTGCTAAATTTTGTAAGTTAAGATCTTTTTCAGGTGGTCAACAAGTGCAGGGAAACTGGAAGAGGAACGCGAAGGGGCGCGTGGAGACACAAATACCCCGACGACAATTACGAGCCCTGCCAGCACTTCAAAGCTCTCCATTTGTGACCGATACACAGGGGCCACAAGAGGCTCGGCAGGGGTTGATATACCGGTAGCTGACACAGTGACTATTTTGATAAGAGGTATATGTAAAGTGCTTCTTGATGCCCATGGTCCTATAGGCCAAGGTTTGAGTGCTTTTCTGATGGGAAGATCTAGTAGCACTATTCAAGGTATTAATGTCCATTTGGGTCTTATTGATTCTGATTATGTGGGACAAATTCAGGCTATGGTGTCTGATAGTGAACCTCTTGTTGTTATTCAAAAAGGCACTTGTATTGCTCAACTTGTTCCTTTTATGAGTTGTGTTCCAACTGTAGTGGACCAGAGTAGTGGCACTGGAGGTTTTTGGATCTACAGGACCACCTCAGGTTCTCTGGACTCAAAAGGTGACAGATGAGCGTCTGGTAATAAAATGCTTGGTCACTGCTAAGGGATGTCACCCAGAAACTACAACAATATCAGGTTTACTTGACACAGGAGCAGATGTAGCTATAATTTTACAGCTTATTTGGCCTTCAACATGGCCCCTCAATCAACCTTTGGAGTTGTTGGATTAGGTGGGTCAACTGCTGGTGCTTTATCTGCGATCACGATCACTGTAACACATCCAGAAGGCCAACAAGCTAACATTAGACCATATGTTACTAATGCTTAGCCTAATTTATGGGGACGTGATTGCTTAACCCAAAGGGGTGTTAAAATCACAATGGATTTTTAGTGGGGGCCACTGGGATGCAGGGCTTTAAACGTCCGGTTGTGTCCTTGACATGGCTAACAGATAAGCCTGTCTGGATTGATCAGTGGCCCCTGCCTACTGAAAAAGCTTCTTGCCCTGTGAAGCTTAGTGAAAGAACAATTACTAGCTGGACATATTGAAAACTCATTTAGCCCATGGAATACACCAGTGTTTGTAATAAAAAAGAAATCTGGTGACTGGAGACTTTTGCACGATTTGCGGCAGATAAACCCTGTGATGGCCGCAACAGATTCTTTACAATCAGGTCTCCCAACACCTACAATGATTCCACAAGGATGGGAAATAATTATCATTGATTTGAAAGATTGCTTTTTTACAATTCCATTGGCTGATCAGGATAAGGAAAAATTTGCCTTTACTGTGCCTTCTTTAAATCATGAGAAACCGGCCCAAAGATATCAGTGGACGGTTTTGCCTCAAAGGAATGAGAAATTCTCAAAGTATTTGTCAGTGATTTGTGACACAGGTTTATCTAAGGTCCAAGAGCAATTTAGCAATCGTTATTGCTATCATTATATGGATGATATCTTGTTGGCATCCGAAAATAAACAACAATTGTTGGCTCTCGAACAATGTGCTGTGAAAAATTTAGAAGCCTTTGGTTTGGTTATCGCCCCGGAGAAAGTTCAGAGACAGATGCCTTGGAAATATTTGGGGTTTATAATCACCAATACACAAATTGTACCTCAACCTGTAAAATTGGACATTGATATTAAAACTGCTGTTGATGTACAGAAATTGGTAGGTGTAATAGGTTGGCTTAGCCCATACTTGGGGATAACCAATCATCAACTGCAACCATTGTATGACTTACTATCGGGGATAATTTCCTCTACCGATGAGAGACATTTGACTGCTGCAGCAAAAAAGGCTGTAGAAGAAATTGAATTTGCCTTAACATCTAAATTTGTTACCAGGATAGATGTTTCTGTTGGTGTGCAATTATTAATTTTGAGAGATGATGAAATACCATGTGGATTGTTGTGTCAATGTAATGACAAATGGGAAGATAAATTGCATATTTGAGAGTGGATATTTTTGTCTTTCAGGTCCTGAAAAACTGCTCCAGGCCTGTATGAGCTTTTTGCAGACATCATTATCAAAGGTCGCAGACGCTGCCATGAGATCTCAGGCCGTGATCCTGTAACTATTGTCATACCGGTACAACAATGGTATTTTGAGTGGTGTTTTCAAAACAATCATGAGGTGCAATCTGTTTTATCTTCCTTTACAGGTCAAATAGCATATCATTTACCTTCTCATCCTGTTTTGAATTTCACTAAGAGGATTCCTTTTCAGGGGAAACAACTTTGCTCTTCTGTGCCAGTGGAAGGCACAACAGTTTTTACAGATGGATCTGGAAGAACTGGAAAAGCTGCTGTAGACTGGAAGAAAGATGACCACTGGGATATATGAAGTAATGATTCAACAATGGTCTCCTCAGCTAATCGAACTTTGTGCCGTACTTTTGGCATTTACCTTTTTTCCTAGTTCCATAAATATAGTTACTGACTCTGTTATGTTGCTAATTTAGTGAAGCAGTTGGATCAAGCTGTGTTGTATAATGTAAAGGAGAAACCATTATTTGTTATGTGGTTGAAATTGTGGACGTTATTCGTAATCGAAAACATTCTTATTTTATTATGCATTTTCGTAGCCATACATCGCTACCTGGATTCTTTGTTGAAGGTAACGCTTTTGCAGACATCTTTTTCATTAAAAATCCTTTCTTTAGGATTTTTCCTTCTGAGAAGCTGCGGCCTCAGAAACAGAATGTAAACAATAATTATCTGCTGCTGTGGAATGCAACAGGTGGGTCCGTGATTGGTCTGGTGTGGATGTTTTGATTCATTGACCAGTCACGGCAGAGCTGGCTCTCTCGCTCGGTCAGAGAGCTGCCTTTGTTATCATTCTTTTCTAGTCTATTCTTAGCTTAGCTTAGCCTTCTGAGGAAACCTTCCTTTCTTTTTGTCATGGTTTGACACTGGCACAATGCACAATGCCAGTGCCCCCATGAAAAAATACCTCTTCCCTGGTATCTGCTGTGAGATGGGGCCAGGAATAAGCAAAGCAGGCTTCTAGCTTAAGAATAGAGAGAACAAAAAGTTTATTAACTAAACTACAAACAAGACACACACACACACAGACACACACACACACAGACAATGAAAACTTCACAAAAGCATTTCCTCCTCCCCCCTACCAGATTCTCCCAATACATCTCTCAAAGTTCAACTCTCAGTCCATCATCACTCTATAAATACTCAATCTTCAGTCGATCAAGAGGAGAAGTCCTTCTTGGGCCATGGTGACCTCTTCCTTTTCATGTCCAGTGCTCTCACCACATGAACATGGACCAGAGCTGCTTCAAGGGTTGTCTCTTTTAAGGATGCTTTGTCTCCTTCCAAAAGGCACAGTCTCACCTTCGGGACTCCTTTGTCCCCCCCATATTTCTCTACCCCCTGGGGCCGGGGGGTCTCCAACGCTGAACCTTCGGGACATCCTTTGTCCCCCCCATATTTCTCTACCCCCTGGGGCCGGGGGGTCTCCAACTGAACCCTCTCGGTCCGAGCCACCGCCTCCCCCTGGATGCAGCCTCTGTGTCACAAGGAAGCATGGTTCTGTCCATGGCTGACAAAAAGTGTCCCGCAACAGCCACTTCTTATCTCTTGGCCATCTAGGGGCTCTCTCACAACCCCGCATTCACAAAACACACTTGCCCATTTCCTGCTCCAGAAAGGGTCAATGCTCTGCAGGATTTTCATTGTCCAAACAGGGGTTAAAGGCTTCTACAGGCGGCCAGGCTCTTTCTCCGCTGCACCTTCCTCCCATTCTCCACAAGCCGGGCATGCTGCCAACTCCCAGGCCTCAAGGCCACAGCCCAGTACACTGAGCGCGGCTTCTGTCTCTCGTCTCCCGGGGAGGGGGGGCTGCCCAAATTTCTCGGCGGGGCTTCTCTCCTGGGAGGACTGCCCAAGGCCTCCTGGTGCACCTCCACCCTTCCATCCCGGGGGCCTTCAAGCCCCTCTCTGTCCCAAAACTCAGCTTACCTCAAGGCCGCAGGTCCCCTCCCCCGCCCAGCCGGCAGGGCCGGACGGGGGAAGTCTGACCAGGTTCCCAGCTAGAAAACCAAAAGGAAGTTCCCAGGGGACAGCTCTGCTTTTAACCCCTGTGTTCTCAGAGGCGTAACCAATACCCCAATGGTCAAAACAGGTGCCAATTTCAGAATCTGAACACCCATTGGCCTCTGGCCACTCCATTCCCAGAAAACCTATTTCCTGTCAACCCACCACATTTTTCCTTTTAGTATAGTTATAATGTAATATATATATATTATAAAATAATAAATCAAGCCTTCTAAATATGGAGTCAGATCTACGTCTCTCCCTGCATCCTGAAAACCCCAGTGACCACTGTCACAGATGGTGACCCCTCAACTGAAGAGGACATTCATCACTTGGTGAGACCCCAGGGAGCTGCTACATTTGGGTAAATCCCGAACATGTGGCATTGATGGTCACCCCACAGGTGACCACAGAAGTGGATTCTAGCCAGGAGCTGAAGAACTGAAGATCCTGATTTGGACAGAGTTCACAGCCAAGGCTGACCACAAAGGGAACCTTTTGGAAAGCCTCCAGGAAGATGTTCGGAAAGCCTAGCAGCACCAAGCGGCCTGCCAGAGCCTGGTGGACACTGTCACAAGGTACTGTTAGCTTTTTCCTTCCTGATGATGCTGGCCTTTGCAGATTATGGCAGCATACGTGGGTGACGTTCCCCACAGAGGCAGAGGCTCATTTCTCCCCCTCAGAGGAGAAACTTATTGCCCTCTGGCAAAAATGGGGTGAAGAGGACAATGTTCCTATGGTGGAGAGACATTTCTATGAGTTTTTTCGATGGGCAAAGTTCCATGGGTTTTTCATGAATGTGCTATATGCCTTGGATTTGTATGTATGGGAATGCATGGAAGTCATTATTATGGCCCGGTGCCAAGATTTTGGATACCCTCGGATTTATCCGTCATTCAAAATGCTTTTCCCAGTCTTGAAACAGAAAGCAGCTTCCCTTCAGTGGATAGCTGACTGTAAAGGGCAGGCTCCGCTCCCAGGAGAAGACCCTTTGGAAGGAGAAGACCTGCTGCTTCCCAGCCCCCCTGTATCCCAGCGGGGGGGCGAAGTTTCTCCGGCAGCCGAAGAAGTTGTTTTTCCTGTGTTTTCGGAGCATGCTCAGATGGAGCCGCCTTCTTCCCCCCCTCACTGCTCTCGGAGGGGGTTTGAGTGGGCGGTGCCGCCACCCCGGGCTGCCCTGCCCCAACCCGCCCCGCGGGTGTGGCCAGCACCCCAGGCAGCCCCGGCCGCGGCTCTGCCGGCGCCTGCGCAGCTGACCGGAAAAACGCCTCATCCTGCGGCTGTGTTGCTAGGCAACTGCGATCAGGCGCCGCTTCCACCGCTTCCCATGGCTGAGCTGGCTCGGCTTGTTTCGGAAATCGGAGACGACGCAACTGCGCCTGTGTCACCGATCATGGAACCAGTGGCAGAAGCTGCTGCCGCCCCAGTGTCTTCTCTCTCTGCATCCAGCCCGGCGGGAGACGTGCTCCCGCCGGCCCCGCTGCCTCCACCGGCCCTTCCAGCGGCCCCGCCACCTTTCGCCGACCTGGTTCCAGTTCAAGATGATGCTGAGAACGGCGCTGAGCCCGCGGGATTGTCTGCGGGGCTGCCCGCGGTCCCACCGCCCCCAGCGGCGGCTGCCGCAGCACCTCCTGCAACCGGCGTGACTCCCCCCCCAAGTTTTTCTGGTTGTCCCAAGGCTGCCCCTACGGGGGAAGCTGGGACAGAGGAAGAGGGCGTCAGCCTCTCCTTCCGGGGAGGAGGCATGGCCCGACAGCTGGTTGCGGGCGCAGGCAAACTGCCTGCTTTCAAGCTCAGCGTTATTGGCGGGTTGGGGGTCCCTCCTTGGAGGTTCCCATCTCTGCCGCCCTTCACGCGCCCCAGCGGCGAGGGGACAGTGGGTCCCGAAAGTTCAGCCTTTGGTCCCCAGCCCAGAGTGGGGAGGAAGCGTTTGGTCACCCATTCTGCCATTGTGCTGGCAGCAAGGTGCAGGTCTGTTGACAATGCAGAGCCTGCCTGGTGGGCTCGGGTCCATGGGCCAGGGCCCCCCAGGTTTTGTGGGCCAGGTCTGGGGTTCCTGATCCTTCCACATGGGCCAAGGCCCCCAGGGTCTTTCAGGCCCCTCTGCTGCTGCTGCTTTTTCCGACAAAAACAAAACAAAACAAAACAAAACAAAAACAACAAAAAAACCCCAAAAATTAAATAAAAATAGTTGAAATAGCTGGCAGCATCTCAAAAGCATTGAAGGGCCAAAAATTAGCTTCAGCCCAAGTTGTTCAACAAAGGGCTGTGGCCAGGACATTCCAGAAATTTTCTCAAAATTGTTTGAAATTGTTTGATGACCGTCAATAGACTTTTGATAGCTATTGATGGATTTTTCTGCAGCAAGCCTGTTTCAGGACCAAAAGGGACTTTCACAGATGGCAAAGAGGAACATCTTCAGTCCATGGACTTTTCCTGAAACTCAGCTGTTCGGACTTGACTTTGTTTTGCATTGTTTTTTTGCATTTCTTATATTGTTTTCTTATATTGTAAGATTGTTAGTGATATGATCGAGTTTTGTGTTCTAACAGGTAAAGAAATTCCCTGTTCATTCCACAGGAGCACTTGATTGAAGTTGATTGGCAACAGATAACCTGTCAAGTGTTTGTTCTTTCCTCTGCATGGGCTCAGCAACGAAAATTACAAACACTTTTCTTTTTAATTTAACTAAATAAAAAAAGGTGACATGTCGCAGACATCCTTTTCACTAAAAATCCTTTCTTAGCATTCTTCCCTTCTGAGGAGCTGAGGCCTCAGAGACAAAAGGTAAACAATAATTATCTGCTGCTGTGGAATGCAACAGGTCCGTCTGGATTGGGCCATCTTGGATGTTTATAGTTAATGGCCAATCAAGGACCGAGCTCTCTTGGACAGAGTCCGAGAGAGCTGCCTTTGTTATCATTCTTTTCTATTCTATTCTTAGCTTAGCTAGCTTCTGGAAACCTTTCCTTCTTTTTCTTTTTAGTATAATGTAATATATATATATCATAAAATAATAAATCAAGCCTTCTAAATATGGAGTCAGATCTACGTCTCTCCCTTCATCCTGAAAACCCCAGTGACCACTGTCACAGTGTGGGTTCAGTGGCTTTGCACACTGGACTCAAAGCAGTATAAGGCTGTGGCTGACAGCAGTGTACAGTGTACCCTAATGCCATCAGGTTACAAAGGAGCACAACCCATCTGTATTTCTGGAGTGATAGGGGAATCCAAACAACTGTTTGTGTTGTAGGCTAAGGTAAGCCTAACTGGGAATGAGTGGCAAAAGCATCCTATTGTGACTGGCCAGGAAGATACATGCATCCTTGGCATAGACTATCTCAGGAGAGGGTACTTCAATGTGGGCTTTTGGTATAACTGCCTTGAGTATGGAGAAGATTAAACAACTATCTGCCCTGCCTGGCCTCTTGGAAGAGCCCTCTGTTGTGGGCTTGCTGTATGATGCCAGTGTTTTATGGTGCTGTATGTCACCACTTCTGGGGCTGCCATATGTCAAAGATATTACAGCAAGAATCACACAAACCAATGAAGCATGAATCTCATGAGAAAGCAGGCAAGTACAGCAGTGATGCAACCAGAGCTGGTTTTGTTACACAACATTCCAACACAACACACAATCCTGCCTGTTTTGAGTGACCACCATAACAGCCAGACCCCAAAGTCATAGAGTAAATAAACTCAACAGACATTTTTATTGTCATTTTATGGACATTTTACAGGGATGGCCCATAAGACTAAAGGAATTATGTCTGCGTGTATATCAAAGGGTGGGAAGAGTGGTGGTAGTTAATAATAAATGGGATAATGTGGGACCTGAGCATGATGTAAACAGTATGAAATAAGGGGTGGAGATGGTACTGGGTCTGGCTAGGATGGAGTCAATTTTCTTCATAGCAGTTCATATGGTGCTATGTTTTGAATTTGTGATAAAAACAGTGTTGATAACACTGGGATGCTTTAGTTCTTGCGGAGCAAGGCTTTGTCCTAGATTGCAAGGCAATGTGTATTCTATCTGCCATCTGCTAGAGCTGTAGCATTTATCTTCTGTTAATTGGGCAGTTTTCTTTATCTCTTCCACAAACCAATCCTCCCTCTGGGGAGACATCTGCTGTTAATGGGCCATCAAATGTCACTGCATGACCGATAAAAATTACGGCATCCCATTGTGAGATGCTCCGCCCAGAGGGAGGAGCCAAGCATTTCTAACTGGAGATAATCAGAGATTTTTGGGACACTAGCACAGCCTTTCCACTGGATTCCCAGAGGGAGCAGCTGCCTCTTCCACTGGCTCTTCAGAGGAAGACTACACCCTTCTACAAGATCACTGCTTCAACAGAACCACATCTGCCACTCCAGGAGGACTGCAGTCACCATTTCAATTGGACTGCTACCAACACCCTGACCCACAGGGTGTCAGGTCCTATTCTGACTCTGTCAGTGTTGTTTTCTTTTACTGCATTGTTTATTATTTTTTAATTTATTTTTTCTTCCCTAATAAAGAACTGTTATTCCTGATCCCATATCTTTGCCTTGAGAGCCCCCCTCATTTTCAAATTTATAACAATTTGGAGGGAGGGGGTTTACATTTTCCAATTTAGGGGAGGCTCCTGCCTTCCTTAGCACACACCTATCTTTTCAAACCAAGACAGATTTACACAGTGTCAAGGCCTCCTCTTACACACTGCCCTGCCAGTGAATAGGCTGGGGGTGCACAAGAAGTTGAGAGGGGACACAGCTAGGACAGCTGACCCCAAATGACCAAAGGGATATTCTGTACCATATGACATCACTTAGCAATAAAAACAGGTGAGGGGGTGGGGTGTGTGTTTCCAGTGCTGCTGTTACTCAGGGACTGGCTGTGTGTTGGTCAGATGGTAGCGAGCAATTTGGTTTTTTTGCATCACTTGTTTATCTAGGTTTTGATTTTATTTATGTGTTAGGGTTTTTTTTCTCTTCCTTTTTGTATTGTCTTTATCATCTCAACCCACGAGTTTTTTCACTCTTACCCTTCTGATTCTCTTGTCAGAGGGAGCGATTGTGCAGCTGTGTTCTGCTTATCTGCCTACCAGTGTTAAATCCCGAAAGCAGGACATTTCATATTAAGACATCAGTCCTAAAAGGTAAAATACAATAAACGTGAGTGGTGTAAATGCATGTCATCTACTTCAAACTGTTTTGTCAGCTCTCTGCTTCAAGATGCCTCATTTTAAATCAGCCTAGACAACTATATTTTTCCTTCTTCTCTCCAAAATTATAAACATGTGGACTATACACTTTTAGATGGGATTAAATACCGCCCAAGAAGTGAAAGGTTGGCAGTTCAAGTTTCAAGTGGGAGCTTTGTGGTCTTTAGAGAAAGGTCCAACAGTCTGTGAGTATTCCCAGCTTATCCATAGCCAAAGAAAGTCTCTTCATGAGGACCTTAAGTTACACCCAGAGCTTGCTTACATAACACTAAGTCCAACCATTTTACCACGTTCCATGTATATTTATTGTACAAGCACAATTGGTATTAAAATATTTCATTTATATTATAGTACTGAAATTACAGGCATACATTCAACCTTGCAGAAAGTAGACTTACCTACAATACTTTTTTCTGGAGCGGGAGGCACAATGTAACCAATATGCATGTACTTAATTGCTAATTTGCTGTGCAAGCCAAGGAAATCACTGAATCTTCTTTTAACAGAGAATTCATTTTTGTGAAACATGGAAAGAGATGTCTAAAAAAGAGTCATTTTAGTTATGACTTACTGATACTTTTACTCAGCTGTGATATAAAGTTATTTGCAAATATATTTGTTGCACTAGTTACCTTTGTTGTTACTCTGTAAGCCATATAAGCATTCATGCCATCCCCTGTAATAAAATTAAAATACTTGTAAGTTATTTTAATCCCTCCACACACTTTATTTTTCCAAAATACACATTAAATAGCTTTTTATTCACATGCTAAAAACATCAAAAGATAACTGAATAAGGAATTATACTAACATTTCAGAAGTCTCTAAGACGTAAGACAGCCTAACATAATTTAATAGGTTCAAGTAACGTACCAATTTTCTCTGGGACTGATACATTGATTTCTATTTCAAATAAATCTCCATTTGCTTCCTCTTCAATCTAGAAAAAATGTATGTCATTTTTTATAAGTTAATATGCATTAATGCAACATATTGGTACAAAGATAAGGATATATGTGAAGGAAGAGTCAGTCTGTCTCAATGACTAAAAAGCTCTTCTAGATCTACCATCCAATTTAAAGTGAACATAATTTCACATCTTGGTTTTTAATTTTGAGTCTTCCTGAAAATACTTTAGTGTGGCAACTTCTTCAGACTTGTTGGCCTCAGAGCTTTAGTAAACATTTATCTCGGGGCAATGCTCATTTTATCTCCTCCAATCCCAGCAGGCACAGAGGTTCTAAAATGCTCTCACTTGCAATGTTTCTATAAGCTTCTAGTCAAAAGACAGCTATATTCCTCATTATTAATGGTATCTGAGGTTGAAGAGTTGGGGATGAGGAAAGGAACATCTATGGAATTTTCAGATACTTCCCTGAGCTGTGTGATAACAGAATTTCCTAATCTTTTGTGCAATATACATACGTTTATTAGAACAGAAGTAAAGAAAGACCATGACAGAACAATGTGTCAAGGCTGAGAAGGAAAAAAATTCTGAATGAAATGTCAACTTAGGGAATCTGGGAAAGCAGCCATCAAGTCCCAAGCCAATCTTATTTGCCAAATCTCACTCATCAGTGACATTTTCTAGGAGCATATGAATGGTATTTGCCAATGCACAGACTTTGAATGGAATGACAAATGTAAATAGCAAATTAAGTGGTAAAACTATGAACAGCCTTATCTGTTTGTTAGTATGCAGAATAATGCTAACAACAGTTTCCTCAATTTCCTTATTAACAGCAGCTTCAGAAATCTGAGTTAAAACCTGTAACATGCTAGCATGAATTAATACACATCTTTTGTGGAATGCAGGGACAGGCGCTCGGAAGATAACGGGCTGTCACGGGAAGAAACAGAGACCCCTCTCCCCTCCTGCTCTCCAGAGATAAGATAGTGATCACCCTCGGAATGCAGTTAAGCAAGCGACCCCCACTAACATAGGAATACCAGTAACTTTCCACTCCATACTAACCCTAGAAAGTCTAGCACGACCCCTCTCCTGACGTAGAGAAACCCATGTCTATATAACCCCTCAAGAAGAGATAATAAATTGCTTCAGAACGTCCATCACATTGATGTCTGCGTGTTTCTCAAGCCCGAGCAGCCCTGAGAGGTTGGGTTGCCGTGCTGTGCTTTGGAACCAGGTCGCCTCGCCTTCCAAAAAGAAGGCGACAAGTGGTGCCGAAACCCGGGAGGAAGAAAAACCTCGGGGGACGGGAATTCGCCTGGACGGAGACAGCGGCTGACAGCGGCTGGACCGACTGCAGCGCAGGGGGACGCCCCGGGACCCGCGAGCCGCATGGAGGCGATAGCGAAGGTCGTAAGTTTGATGCATATGCAATGGGGAATTAAGTGTGAGCTCAGAAATTTTACTCTTGCCGTGACAAGACTTCTGGAGCTGGGAGCTATTCAAAGCCCCGCAGAAATATTATATTCAGAGGTTTGGGAAAAATGCACTGCTGCCTTGGCAAAAGATACAAAGACCACAGGCAGTGGAAAAAGCCTGAAAGCGTGGGGGAAAGTAGAGGAAGCCTTAAGCAAGGCAATAGAGGAGCGGGAGACCTGGCAGGCCGCGCAAGCACATTTACTAGCCGTGCCACAGCTGGGGGTGGCCACAACAACAAAGACCCCCCTTGAAAGCGACCCGATCGAAACCGGGGATGCGCGGGGGCCGGGCGCGTTCCATCCCTCCCCGCGCCCGAGCCCAGACCCCCCGAAACCCCCAGGGGACCCCCCTACCCTCCCGCGGGACCCACCGGGACCGGGCCCCCCCGCGGAAACTCCCGGAGGGTCCGCGGTTCCCCTGCCCGTTCTTTCCCCGCCGGTTGCCGATCCGATACAAACAGCGGGGCAATGCGCGCAGTCTTTCTGGGGAGAGCTGGCTGCGGAGGCGCGCGGCGCCGCGGCGGCGGCTGCCACAGACGCGTGGCAGCGGCAGCGCCGTCCCCGCCGCCATACCCATTTGAATATGGCGCGGGCGGGCAAGGGGAGGGGCGGACCCCGCGCGCTCATGGCGCGAAAAGCCCAGGGACAAAGACAGACGCAGACGCGCACGCGCGGGAAGCTGGCGCCGAGCGCATGCTGTCAGGAGCTGCGGACCCCCACAACCGTGCATGCGCAGGGAGGCGGCGGGGGGCGGATACTCGCTTGGGAGCCGCGCCCCATATCGCCACCATATAAGGGGGAGATCCCTCCCTGCGCGAGGCAGGGCGAGCCCAGGGGGCGGGTGCGGCACCGCCTCCGAGGGGAGGAGCGGGGCCGAAGCCGAGCAAAACGGCAGGGAGGACCGGAAGTCTGTCACCAGTTTACTTCCGACTCTGAACGGAGCGACAGCTACTCAGACCGCTCCGAGTCCAGCGGCGACTCGGAGACGGAGAGAATAGAATCAATGTGGTTTCGGATGAAACCGAATAAATCTTTAAACAAAAACGGGAACCAATCACAATACAAATTTACCGACTGGGGCAAAATAAAAATAGCCTGCGCGGACTGGGAGCCCGCTGCAAGCATGCATGCTTTTCCAGTGAGAGTGACGGGTGCTCAGGGGAATCAGCAGAGAACATACACGCCGTAAATATCAAAGAAATTCAGACGATTGTTAAAGCTATTTCAGAAAAAGGGATCAACTCAGGGGTAGTTTCTACTCTCCTGGACGGCCTTTTTGGTAACGATGATCTGCTTCCCTTTGATATAAAACAAATAAGCCGCATAATTTTTGACGGAGCGGGATGCATAGTTTTTAAGCAGGAGTGGACAGACCTGTGCACAGCCGCACTGGCGCGGGCTAATGGAGAGGGGCAGGCACTACACGGGTCCAGTTTATCTCGGCTAATGGGGAAGCATGATGAAGTAGCCACACCACAGCAACAGCTGCACAGCTGCGAGCCGAGGAAGTCAGGGCAACATCCCGGGCGGCCAGAGACGCCATACGCACCGCCTCTAGAGTAGTAGCCAGACCGACGCCGTGGTCCACCATAAAACAGGGGGAAAGTGAAAGTTTTACAAAATTCGTCGACCACCTACAAGCTGCGGTAGATTCCTCCACCTTGCCCGATGAGGCAAAGGGCCCAGTAGCCGCAGACTGCTTAAGGCAACAGTGTAATACTGTCACCAAAGAAATATTGCGGTCCCTGCCAGTCGGAGCCAGCTTGGCTGACATGATCAAACATGTCGTGAGGGAAGAACAGCTGACACCCATCCAAGCAGCCGTTCATACTCTGACCAGTGCAATGGCTTGCTTTAAATGTGGTCAGGCAGGGCATGTTGCAGCAGGCTGTCCACAGCCAGCACGGTTTCCCCCAACAGCACCCTCGTTCTAGCAGCGCCCGGGAGGGGTCTGCTGGAGCTGTGAGAAGAGAGGTCACTTCGCTAGGGACTGCAGATCCCGGCCACGGGGAAACGGGAGAGGGAGGGGGAGCACGGGCCATATCCCGCCTCCTCCCGCTGCAAATGGGAGACGGCCCACCTATGCCAACCCTCAATGGGGCAGGGAACCCTCATACCCCATGCTGCCACAGCAGGCAATCAACATCGCACCCCCACCAGCGATGCAATGGCAGAGCTGTACAGCACTTCCAACGGTGTCTCTGCACCCCCCACCATCACAAGCTGCGCAGGTGCCACAAGGCCAGCAGGGGACGCCCCAGAGCGGGACCCCTGGGTGGCCCTGGCCATGAAAATAGGGAAAGAGCCCCTGACAGTGTGGGGGACATGTCGCCTTTATGGTAGCCAGGACCCTCACGTCATAGGGCTTCAGTTTTGGGCAGACACTGGATCAGACTGTACGATTATCCCCCAGTCACATTGGCCCAGACATTGGCAATTTAAAGAAGTCCCTCCAGTGAACGGGGTGGGAGGACAAACCCGGGCATGGAAAAGCACCCATCTGGTGGCTATGACACTTCACACGAACAAGGGACCAGAACAACAACAATAGCAATTTACCCTACATTTTGCAAAATTCTCCTCCCTTGATAGGGAGGTGTCCTTGCTATGCTAGGAGTCAGGATTACAAATTTATCATAAGGGCCACTGCTGTGCATCCCCAACTGCCAATCAAATTGACTTGGAAATCATCAGACCCTGTCTGGATCGAGCAGTGGCCCTTGTCAGAGCCTCGAGCGGCAGCCTTGCTGGAGCTGGTCGAACGCGAACTGCAAAAGGGTCACATAGAACCTTCCGTCAGCCCCTGGAATACCCCTGTGTTTGTAATCCCAAAAGGTCTGGAGAAGGTTACTGCCTCATCTACGACCTGAGAGAGGTGAACAAGACAATCCGACCCATGGGTCCGGTCCAAACACTGCTTCCTGCGAACTCAGCCATTCCCGAAGGACAGCCATGCGCAGTGCTGGACATCAAAGACTGCTTCTTCTCGATACCCCTGCACCCCGAAGACAGAGAATGACTCGCCTTCTCCGTGGTGTTTCCAAACGGCCAGCGACCCAACCTACGCTTCCAATGGAGAGTGCTTCCGCAAGGACTAGTGGACAGCCCGACTATCTGCCAGATCACCGTGGACAGAGCGCTGACACCAGTCCGACGATCCTACCCCACCGCGACCATCATTCAATATATGGACGACATTTTAATTGCAGCACGATCGACGAGCCAAGTAGATCACCTGGTGTCGACAGTCACGGAAACCCTCCGGGCCAACGGCTTCGAAATCGCGAGCGCAAAGATCAAGAGGGGACCCTGCGTGACCTTCCTGGGAGTGGGGATCACAAGCTCCTACGTGACTCCTCCCAAAGTGAAGATCCACCAAGACATCAAAACACTCCATGATGTGCAACGCCTGGTGGGATCACTGCAATGGGTTCGCAACATCGTCCTGATTCCTCCCGAGGTCATGGACCCTCTATATGACCTCCTGAAAGGAAAGCACCCCTGGGAACCCAAGGAGCTGACGCCGCAAGCAAAGAGCTCCCTCGACTTCATCGAACAGCAGATGTCCACTGGCACGCTTGCCAGGTGGAACCCAGCCATGCCCCTGGACCTGTACGTCCGCTTCACGCCAAAGGGAGGCGTCGGAGCACTTGCCCAAGGACCTTCCGAAAACTCCCGACCGATCCAATGGGTGATCCTCGGGAGACTCGCTCGTGCATTCTCCTCAGGAATGGAATACATCGCCAGCCTCATCAGGAAAGGCAGGAAACTCGCCTTGAGACACCTAGGGACCGAACCGACAAGAATCTACCTTCCCTTTCGCAAGCAGGCAACCACGGAGTCAACCACAATTTCAGAACACCTGGCCCTTGCTCTCACCGGCTTCGGAGGAGAAATCTCCTACTCCGCCAGACCCCCTTGGACTCAGCTGCTGACCATCGTCGACATGGACACACCGCCAAAGGTCAAGGACCGACCACAGCCAGGACCAACGGTCTTCACGGACGCTTCCTCCACAACCTCTACTGCAGTGGCAGTGTGGCAGACAGGAGAACAATGGCAATGCATCAAAGCGTGTGATCCCACACTGTCAGTGCAGCAACTGGAAGCAGCAGCAGTGGTCTTGGCGTGCGGACTCTTCAAAGATGAACACCTCAACATTGTAACGGACTCTATATTCGTGGCAAGGCTTTGCCTAGCCATGGCAGGACCAGGTGTGTCAACATCTACAGCAGCCCAGATGCTGGAAGAGGCACTATCCTCACGACAGGGAACCGTATCTGTCATTCACGTCAACAGCCACGACCCAGTAAAAAGTTACTTCCAGACCGGCAACGGCAACAACAGCCGCAGCAAAAGGCGTCTGGACAATGCAGGAAGCTCGTCAGCTGCATGAATCACTCCACATCGGAGCCAAAGCACTGGCAAAGAGATGTGGGATCTCGACAACGGATGCAAAGCACGTGGTGGCTACCTGTCCCCACTGCCAGAAGTCACCCCTGTGGTCCAGTGGGATCAACCCGAGAGGTCTCAAGCCCTCAGAGATTTGGCAATCGGACTTCACCGTGAGTCAGCTGCTGAAGCCCCGAGCATGGCTTGCAGTGACAGTGGACACTCTCAGCGGAACGATCGTAGCCACACAGCACCCCAAAACTAACTCAAAAGCCACGATTCAGCACTGGCTGACGGCTATGACATGGCTTGGTATCCCCAAGCAGATCAAAACCGACAACGGTTCCAATTTCACCTCAAAACCAGTGCGAGAATTTGCCTCGAAATGGGGCATCACATTAGTACAAGGTATCCCATATAACAGTACCGGGCAGGCCATAGTCGAGCGAGCAAATCAGACCCTGAAAACCAAGCTAGAAGTGCTGGCAAAAGCAGAGGGCTTTGCCAATTCCATTCCCCCACGAGATCAAGCGCGAGTGCTAGCAACCGCCCTGCTAGCACTGAATCAATTCCCTAGGGGGGAGGAAACAAACAGTCCCATCCAAAACCACTGGGCCTCCCGAACGCTAGAGGAGGGCCCGCAGGTTGTGATCAGAAACGAGCTGGGCGAATGGGAACAGGGCTGGAGGTTGATGCTCACAGGGCGAGGGTACGCAGCTGTCAAAAAAGACGGCAAAATCAGGTGGTGTCCACTCAGGTCAATCAAGCCCGACCTCCGCAGTGGGCAGGATGAGACTAATGAGAATTGTGAGTTTCTGTTTACAGGACATGCTCGTGGGTCGTCCTTGGGACAGATACACTACCCTTCCAGAAGAAAGTGACAAACCACCAAGCCGCCAGACAGCGCCCAAGAAACCCACACGGGTGAGACCCAAGCATCAACAATGTTTCTGTGCGATTTTGCTGTTGGGGCTTGTCGCCAGAGGACAAGCCAGCCCAAACTACTACCCCATCAGCCATTTCAGGTGGTCATGCGACGTCTTACCGACGGTAAGATGCTCAAAGAAATCACCACGCCAAAACACCCATCCTTCGTGCTTCGCGTTACCGACCTGTTTCCGGGACAACCAAAGACAGACCCTCATTCCCCACACGCCACACACATGTACCTATCCTACTGGTGCCCAGCTTCAAACCCAGGAAAAAGTTACTGTAATCGCCCAGGGTGGGGATACTGTGGGCACTGGGGCTGCGAAACAATAGTTATGGACGCCAGGCCGTCAGGGCCTGGGTGGGACCCTCAAGAGCCCGACAAGTTCCTACAGTTCACCTGGGCACCTGCAGGTTGCAAAACACCCGTCTTCCTTCAGGGAAACTTCTATCGAAACCACCATAAAATCCCCAAAATTTGGAAATGCATTCACTACAACATGACAGTCCTACAGCCAAATCACCCTAGCTGGGCCGTGGGCAGAACATGGACAGCAGTCCTTCAAGGGTCAAAACAGTGGGTGAACGTGCAGATTGCCAGGCTTCAACCGGCAGCACCCAGAGCGGTTGGACCCAACAAGGTGATTAAAAGCACGCAGAAAGGGGGAAACATGACTTACCCAAAGGCCTTGCCCAAAAAGGTCACCGATGTCCCGATCAGTGACGTGGAAACCTTCCAGATAGGCCGCTCGGCCAGATCAGACTCAGACCCAATCCTTCGCATGCTAGAAGCTAGTTACCTATCCCTAAACGAATCCAACCCTAACCTAACCGACTCCTGTTGGCTTTGTTATGATGTAAAACCTCCCTTTTACGAAGGAGTCGCTTTAGACACCCTCTTTTCCTATTCCACAGCCGATGCTCCTCACCAGTGCAGGTGGGACACCCCCCGCAAGGGAATCACCCTGAGTCAAGTTACGGGTCGAGGCAGATGCTTTGGCAACGTAACCCTAGCCAAACGAAAGGGAGACGTCTGTACCGAAGTAGTCGAGCCCGACAAGAAGAAAAATAAGTGGGTGGTCCCATCCGCATCGGGATGTGGTTTTGCCAGAGATCCGGAGTGAGCCCCTGTGTGTTCCTTGCCAAATTCAGTAACTCTAACGACTTTTGTGTCCAAGTTCTGATTGTTCCTAGGGTCCTGTACCACTCAGACGAAGAGGTGTACCACCTTTTCGAAGAGCCCAGCCCAGCCGACCCACAAAAGAGAAATATTAACAGGTATAAACTATCGCGATGCGAGCTGCTCGGCCTAGGAGCAGCTGGAACGGCAACAGGAGTCTCAGCCCTAGCAACTCAGAGCCAAGGACTGTCACAGCTGCAAATGGCCATAGACGAGGACTTGCAGAGGATCGAGAAATCCATTTTCTTCCTGAGAAGTCGGTCTCCTCACTCTCAGAAGTGGTCCTGCAAAACAGGCGAGGACTGGACCTCCTGTTCATGCAGCAAGGAGGCCTGTGTGCCCCTTGAAAGAGGAATGCTGCTTCTACGCAGACCCACACCGGAGTCGTTAGAGACTCCATGGCAGAACTCCGAACAGACTGGCTCAGAGACAGAGAGACGGGAAGCCCCAACAGGGTTGGTTCGAATCCTGGTTCACCATCACCTTGGCTGACCACTCTGATTTCTACCCTAGCAGGTCCATTGGTGATGCTGCTTTTAACCATCACCTTCGGGCCATGCCTGTTAAACAAGCTAGTCTCATTTGTCCGTGCCCGCCTAGAACGGAATAACATCTGTTCATAGGAAGGCAACAGATGCTGGGAATTTAATAGGGATCACTGCCGGTCGCGAGAAAATTGTCCTGGCAAAAACTCAGGTTTCCCAAAACCCTTTTCCCTTGTTAAATCCTAACCTCTACCTCATTTCAGTGCCTAGATGTATGACTAACCCAATCATTAGTGAAAGAGGGGGGGGGAGATGTGGAAATGCAGGGACAGGCGCTCGGAAGATAACGGGCTGTCACGGAAGAAACAGAGACCCCTCTATCCCCTCCTGCTCTCCAGAGATAAAGTGTGATCACCCTCGGAATGCAGTTAAGCAAGCGACCCCCACTAACATAGGAATACCAGTAACTTTCCACTCCATACTAACCTAGAAAGTCTAGCATGACCCCTCTCCTGACGTAGAGAAACCCATGTCTATATAACCCCTCAAGAAGAGATAATAAACGCCTCAGAACGTCCATCATATTGATGTCTGCGTGTTTCTTAAGCCCGAGCAGCCCTGAGAGGTTGGGTTGCCGTGCTGTGCTTTGGAACCAGGTCGCCTCGCCTTCCAAACAGAAGGCGACATCTTTAACCCATATCTCAACACCTGTTCCCTTCACACACTTTTGCAATGACTATCCTGTAGGAATGGAGCATGTTACTCCTCATACTACAGATCTCTCATCACCTAAGCAATGAACACACATGATTTGATGAGTCAAATACATATTAAACACAAAATAAACAGAATAATTGTGGTTGCTGGTCACAAGGGTTCTTGGGTGAAGGAAGAGACGAGATCTTTGACTCCATTATCAGAAGGCTTGATTTATTATTTTATGATACATACATGTATTATAACTATACTAAAAGAAAAAGAAAGGAAAGGTTTCCAGAAGCTGCTAGCTAACCTAAGAATAGAAAGTAAAGAATGAATAACAAACGTCGCTCTCTCGGACTGTCCGAGCGAGCTCTGTTCTGGATTGGCCATTATCTCTAAACATCCAAGCTGGGCCAATCCAGACAGACCTGTTGCATTCCACAGCAGCAGATAACCTATTGTTTATGTCTGGTGCTGAGGCCACAGCTTCTCAGAAGGAAAAATCCTAAAGAAAGATTTTTCACAAAGAGATGTCTGCGACAAATAGTTGTTCTCTTGCACACTTCCCTTTAACAAGGAGTGTTCCAGTAGTTAGGAACTGCATTAAAAAAACAAAACCTGCAAATAGTAAACACATGCCACACACACACAAAGACATTTCCATAGTCATCAAAATATAACTTAAAAATTTTCTCAGTACCTCTTCTCTGTACCTATCAAAAATCACAGGGGCTGTTACACTTTTCGAATCAATTCTGGCAGCTACTAATGTAGTAGGTGTTACAGGAGTGATTCCAGGAGTAGATTCTGGTGAAAGTATTGGATCCCTCACTGGACTGTCCAATGAAACTTCTTCTGTGGCTTCTAGATAAAGATTTTGAGTTCACAAAAAATATTTTTCATAGAGATAGATGTACACCACAAAAGATACCAAGCATCACATTAAAAAGTGATAATACATAAGTTTAATAAAATAATTTATAAACAACATCCATTTCTCGCTCAGATAATTTAAATACATCAGTAAAAGTAGAGGTGACATCCAAGCTTCTAGTGAACAATAGGTTTAAGTAAAATTAAGTAGACAATTTTCTCTGCTGCTGCATAAAGTCTTTTGCAGTAGTCACAAACTGCTAAATCACTAATTTCTATATATGATGAATATAAATGACATTTTTTCCACCACAGACTGCTTTTTTTAGCGCCTATGTCAAATGTAGTTTTTGCACTCTGAACAACCGCTGATTGTCATATAGGCATATTGAGCATAAAAGTTATACATATACACCCCCTACCAAAAGCCCACAATTCATAAAATACAAATATTAGTAGATGAGGAATTCTGACCAGTAAAATGAACTACTTATTTTTACTTTCTTCAAATTGTAGATAGTTCATCTATATTTAAAGAGTATGTATATCTCTGCTCTGCAAACCCTTTATGCTTTCTTTCCTCCACTACTTGATTTGGACCACCAGCAAACCATACATTTCAAATAGAATATTTTAGTCGGAAGTGTCCTATAATGATGTCTTGGTTTTGCACAGCCTGGTTTTTAGTAGCAGGAGGGCACAGAGATGGCTTCTCTGAGAAGCTGCTAGAAGCTTCCACCATGTACACCAGAGCCAATCCCTGATGGCTCTGAATATGGACATGCCGCTGGCAAAGCCTGGGCCAATGAGAGATGATGGTAACGCCTGTGATAACATATTTAAGAAGAAAATCAAAACAAAGGGGGACACAGTGTTTTTTTTCTAGGCAGAAAAGAGGAGGAGGTGAGAACATGTGAGAGAAACAACATGAAGACACCAAGGTCTGTGAAGAAGGAGGGAGAGGAGGTGCTCCAGACACCGGAGCTGAGATTCCTCTGCAGGCCGTGGCAATGACCATATGTCTTGGTTTGAAAGACAGGTGTCTGCCAAGGGAAGTGGGAACCTCCCTTGAAATGGAGAATATGACCCCCTTCCCTCCGAATTGTTATACTTTTGAAATTACGGGGCTTTCAGGCAAAGATATAGGAAAAGGAAAAACAGTTCTTTATTACTATGCATACGGATAACAAGGCAAACAAACAACAACAATGGCAGCAACAACAAACAAAACCAGAAACCCAGTAACAGCCTTCTCTTAGCTGTCAGGCACTTTCCCCTTTGGTGTAGCTATGGTCACAGCTGGCAGGGGTGCTGGTGGCTCCCCGGCTGGGCAGGGCAGTTGTGATGATTTTCCAGTGGCTGCAGGGGGTGCTGTGGCGCAAGTTCAGTGGTCTCTATGCATGTGGTAATGGCGGGCGGCAGAAAGGATGGAAAAGGGGCTTCTGTT
Source organism: Diglossa brunneiventris (assembly GCA_019023105.1). Taxonomy (NCBI): domain Eukaryota; kingdom Metazoa; phylum Chordata; class Aves; order Passeriformes; family Thraupidae; genus Diglossa; species Diglossa brunneiventris. The sequence goes on from JAFCGX010000595.1 coordinate 79,795, forward strand.
AGAAACCCTCAAAGGCAGCCGATCCTGGTGCCCCTCTGGATAGCAAAAGGAGCTGTAGCAGGGACCTCAGAAGCAGAAAGCTGGAATGGCAGGGATGAGCAAAATCACAGAGTGGTAGATGAGATGTATTCAGAAACTACACAGCTGTAGCTGGAACAGCAGGATGTCCTGGCAGGCAGGGAGTGCAGGGCTAAAGTGTAGCAAAAACCTGGAGCAGTGACAAAGAAATGGCGGGGGC
>JAFCGX010000596.1:0-79788 GCA_019023105.1 Diglossa brunneiventris
GTGCCCTGGATTCCCACACATTTAACCTAAAATCCTTTAACCCTTAACATGTGAACTTACCCAGAAATGTTCCAGGTAAGCAGGATTAGAAGAAGAAGAAATAGAGAACAACAGAAAGACAGAAGATCCATAGAAAGATACACACATAGGCACCAACTGCTCAGGTTCCAGCATCACCAACAGAAGAACCCCAGCACAAGGCAGGAACCAGACCCCAGGCTGGCCTCGTGCTCCGGCTTTTAACCCCCTGGGCCTTCATGGGCCCGCCCCTGGGGTGGGACTGCCAGTTGCTTGTCCAATCGGAGCCAGGGTAGCACCAGCTGCTGGTGTGTGATTGATTGATTGACAGCTGGGCCAATCAGAGCTGGGTTAACATCACCCCTGCTGTGTGATTGACAGCTCTGCCAGGCCAGGGCTTGGGCGGGGCTCTGTCCCACCACAAACCAAGGCCTGACCCGGCCCTGGCCCCACACGGGCATTCCGAGCATCCCAAGGTGTCTCGGGACATCGATCTCATCCAGCCTCTGACAGCGACCACGGTGACACTACGGAACCTCATGGAGCCCTGGGTCAGTTGTGACAGTGGAGATCCAAGGAAGCGATGGTGAGACTGTGGAATGCAGGAATCATGGAATCAAGGAGACCATTGTGCAACTCAGGGGCCCTATGGAAGCAAGGATCAATGATCAAGATATGGTTTGATTGTGATTGATTTAAAATAGAAACAAGGAGCCATTGTTTCACAGCGGGGCTGTGTGGGGCCAATGGACCCTTGTGACTCTGTTGGGGCTCATGAAACCAAGAAGCCATTGTGACATTGCCAGACCTCATGGAATCAAGGAGACCATTGTGAGAGTGCTAGGACCCATGAAGTCAAGGGAACATGGAACAGGTCTGCCTGGTTTGGACTCCTGGGTCTGTCTGACAGGTCCCACTGAATTTGACATGTCAAGGGCCACTTCCCATCTGACCGTGAAGCACTGGGGCTCTGTGCTTTTATTCTATGGGAAAGAACTGTCTTTTTGTCTAGGCACCCATGGCCACAATTGGGATTCTGCATCTAAAATTCTCTATATCAAGGGTTACTCCCAGACAAATCTGCCCGTACAGTCAAGTCTGGCTAGGATGGCCTGGTGACTGCCTCTCATCTGCCCTGCACCACTGGGGCTCACTTGTTTCCTTCCTATGGAGACCATTCTGACACTGCGGAGCATTGTGGAACCAATGGGCCATGGTGACACTGCAGGCCCTTGTGGAACCTGTTCCACTGTGGGAACTTGTGGAACCAAGGGGAACATTGTGACCCTGCAGGGTACCATGGATCCAAGGGGCCACTGTGACACTGTGGGGCCTCGTGGAACCAAGAACATCTTTGTGGCTCTGTTGGGCTGCATGGTCCCAAGGGGCCAGTGAGAAGCAGCAGGGCTTTGTGGAACCAAGAGGCCATTGCTGCATTTCAGGGCCTCGTGTGGCCAAAGGGCTCTTGTGATCCTGCAGGGCACTGTGGATCTATGGAGACCATTGTGACATTGCAAGGTCCCAGGAATCACGGAGACCATTGGGACACTGTGGGGCCCCACAGAACCAAAGGGCATTGTGACCCTTCAGGGGCTCATGGAAGCAGGGGGTCATTGTGACACTATGGGAAGTTGTGGAAACAAGGGGATCATTTTGCACTACTGGGCCCCACTGGAAACAAGAGGCCATGGTGACACAGAGGGCTTCATGGAACCCAAAGACCATAGGGCACTGTGGGGCCTTGCGGAACCATGGAGACCATAAGGATCTTTAAAGACTTGTGTAACCAAGGGGCCATTATGACACCAGAGAGATCATGGAAACAAGAGCCATTGTGACACTGCAGGGCCCTATGAAAGCAAGGGAAGACGAAATAGGTGTGGCTGCCTTGGCCCCAAGGGTCACCTGGCAGGTCTGGCTGACCTTGGAATGTGGAAGGCCACCCCATCTGTCCCTGAAACAATGGGGATCTGGGCTTTTCTTTGTATGGAAAAGAACTGTCCATCTTTTCCAGGCATCCATGGCCAAAATTAGGATTCCACCTGCAAATTTCTGTGTATCCAAGGATTGCTGCCAGACAAAAGCTGCCAGGACAGACAGGTCAGGCTTGCCTTGGCCTCTGGTGGCTGCTGTTCATCAGCTCCTGAAACATGGGGGCTCTGTGGTTTCCTTCCTCTGGAGACCAATGTGACATTTGGGAGCCTTGTGAAATGAAGGGGCCATTGTGACACTGCAGAGCACCATGGATCCAAGGGACCATTGTGACACTGTGGAGCCTTGTGGAACCAAGGACATCATTGTGCTCTGTTGGGCCACATGGTCCCAAGGGACCAGTGCAAAGCAGCAGTGTGGGGAGTTAGCCTGGCTGTAACTCAGAGTCAGCCAGATTTTACCCCAGAAGAACAAGGCATAAGTTTCAAGCCATAGGAATCATTTGTTTAACTTAGGGTGAGGTGAGAGCTCCTCCATAAGCCTTTAGTGTTTTGGTGCTAACTTGTCCAAGTTCTATTCCCCTATTGGTCACTTGTTTCCCCTATATGGTTATTCTAGAGTGTTCTATCCCCAAGTGTACATGTTGTTCCTTCCCCTTTGTCCCAGGTTTTTTGATCCTGCCCCTTGAACTGTGCTCGACTTCTCCTGTTTATGTTGCTCACCTGTTACTAAAGTTCCTTTTAAACAACTCCATCAAATCCGCTCCTTTTCATTTTTGCCCCCCTCGCCTTGAAGTCAGGGAACTGGAGGGGTTTGTTGCAGCCACACTCATTGTGACATTTGGCGCCCGAACAGGGACCCTGACATTCAGCGCTCCCTGTGTCAGTCACGTCAGCTGAGGTTAGCTGATGGATAGGCCAGTGCTCCCCGGGATTTTGGATTGTGCCGGGCCCAGCAGATTCATCGTTGCATCAAGGGACCTTGGCCAGGATCGGCAGGGACAACGATGGTTTCACCTGCATAGGATTGCAGGTGGATTTGGGGAAATGCAAGACATTTATTGCCCATTTTGCCACTGTGTTTTTACAATATGCACCCACGTCCCATTATTGATATGGGGTGTTCAGTGGCTCTTCCCCTATAGGCGGAGAAAAAAAAAAAAAGGGCAGAGAGATGTCCAAAGTAGGAAGGAGCATGTATGGATGCTTTAATTCTCACTGATCATGACATAATATTTTCAAAGAATGAATTAAAATCAACCATGAGGTGGATCATTAAAAATTTTCCAGATGCCCCCTGAATTTTGGGACTAAGTGGGAGTTAAACTGTACAACCTTTCGATCAAAAGGGACCCCATTGCACCCATCATGCTCCCCATCTTCTACACCATCCTTGAGACCCTTCACCAGCAAGTAGTGTGTCGAAAATTCAATCCGTTAATCACTCCTAACTCAGGACCTCCCCTCAAACCTTCCTTTCTCAGACCCTCCATGATGGTCCGAGATGGTGATGGCCACGCAGTCTTGGAGCATCATGCCCTGGAGACTCAAGATGGAAGGAGCCCGAATGTGGCTCGGGAGCCCGACCATCTTCCCTCTATCTTGGCTCCTCCACTTCCTGCTACCACAACCTTCTCTTCCGCCCTGAACGAACATCCAGACTCCACCCCCACAAGTGCAGGTCATGCCCCCACTGTCAATCATCCTCTTCACCCTGGGCCATGCCTCCAGTTAAGGAAGGAGACTGGCAAATAGCCTCGAAAATCCTCGTTGCCCCCATATGTTATGAAAGAAGGGGGAAGAACACCAGGCATCAGCCACTGGTGTACAAGGAAATTCAGGATCCATGTAGGGCAGCTAAAGACCGTAGAAAGGACTTATCCTATTTTAATGGCCTAATGAGGGCCAGGTTTACAGCACGTCTTAACTCCCTATGATTTAAAATATATTATGACTATGTTGTTGTCACCTACAGAATACACCCTGTGGGAAGGGGGATGGAAGTGTTTACTAAATCAATTAATAGCAGACTATGCTAATATTGAGGCAAGGGCAGAATTGACAATCAACCATCTAGCTGGAGAAGGACAACACAGCCTACCAGAAGAACAAGCAGCAGGTATCCCCAGAGAAGTATTGGATGATATCAAAGAGATGGCTTTGCAAGCTTTAATCCAGGTATTGCATGGTAGCACCCCCAGTTTGGACTACCTTGGGTGGCTGCAGCTAAAGCTTTAGGACAATTAGACCATCCTGGGTGCCTGTTAAGTAAGCAAACCAATGCTACCTCCCTCCCATTGAGTGGCCTGCTCTCAGACATAGAGACCATCAGACATGCCACCTTGCAGAACAGCGATCGAGTTTTTACTCTGGGCACATGGGCATGGCTGTGTAGACTCTGAGGGCATGTGCTGCATGAACCTCTCCAGCCACAGTGAGTCAATCCACAAGAGCATTCAGGTACTGAAGGAAGAGTTCAAGAAGTTTCAAGAGGAAAACAAAGACTGGATCAATAAACTCTTCCAATCCAAAAGACTAAAGGGTTGGATGTTGTCTAGCTAAAATAGGACTATTAATTCTCTTAGTGGTTGTGGTTGCATTGTTAAGTTTCCCATGTTTGTTTGGATGCTTTTAGAAAGTCTTACAAGATTCCTTCAGTTCCATCTTTGCTGTAAAACAGAAAGGGGGAAGATACCCAACCCAGGCTGCTCATGGACTCCTTGGAGGAGAGAACTGGTGGCCAGGATGGCACAAAAACCTCTCAGAGACTCAGTGTGGAAAGGAGAATCCTTAAAAGTACCTAAAAGTTTTCTTAAATCCATAAAGTACCTTAAAAACCTTGAGTATTTCAAAGACATTAATGAGCCCCACTGAGTGTCAGTACAAAGCTCTCCAGGGACTCGTTAATGCAGATAATTGGGGCCATGATTGCACAAACCTTTCACAGAGTCTGTATCAAAAGGGAAACACCAAGTAGCAAAAAAAATAACTGAAGTACTCTGAAGCATTAATGAGCCCCACTGAGTGTTGTTACTGATAAAGACTCTCCAGGGACTCATTAAGCAGATAATTGGACACTGTGACTGAGCAATCTTTCTCATAGAGTCTGTATCAAAAGGGAAACACCAAGTAGCTAAAAAACAGAAGTATTAATGAGTCCCAATGAATGCTGCAAAAGACAGAGAATCTCAAGGGACTAATTACAGCAGATAATTGGAGGCCATGATTGCACAAACCTCTCAGACACTCCAGGACAAAAGCCAAACCCATAGTCCTTTGAAAAACCTGCAGTCCCTGCAGGGAGCATGAAGGAGCCCCCAGGGCCATTGCTGAGCAAGGCTCCCCAGGGACTCCTTCCAGCAGATCCTTGAGGCCACTGGCATGTGGGCTAGGGGGGGATGCTGAGGGCAGGACAAGGGGCTGACAGTGCCCAGCCTGGCTGGGGCTGTGCCAGGAGGCCCCAGGGCCTCAGGACAAGGTGTCTCCTCCCAGCCCTTGGTGGCACAGACCCTGCTGTGGCCCAGGGCACCAAGACTTGGCTTCTCTTTGTCCCCACCTGTCAGCACTGCCTGCAGTTCTCTGCTCTGCCTGGGGCCTGGGGACACTTTCTCAGTGGTGTCCCTCACTGGGACCCATTAAAAGTCCAAGAAACTTTGGAGTTGGATTCTGACTTGGAGTTCTGGAGAGGTTTCTTCAGCTCCCTCTCAGGGCCTGATGTTCAGGGCCTGAGCACAAAGCCCCAGAGGCTCATTAAAGTCCTTGTGCTGTGTCTGTGCTGCTGAGCTGGGCTGGGCTCCTGGCACAGAGGCAGCTCCTGGTAACCAAGCAAAGCTTCAAAAGCACATTTCTCTTGATGAGCAGCTCTTCTCCAGCCCAGCAGGGCTGGGGCACTGCCTGCAGCCACCCGGGCGCAGCACAGAGGCACAGAGAGCTTCAATCAGTCAGGGCTGGGAAGGTGCTGAGAAGTGCCTGGGGCACAGTCACTGCCAGCCCTTGGCACAGGAACCTCTGGCTGCAGGACAATGCAGCTGCAGCTCCTGGAGCCATCTCCTAAAGCTGGAACATCCCAATGCCTACAGACCCTGTGAGTACATTCTCTGATTATCTCTTGTGCAGAGCAGCCAGGGGTGCCCAGGGCTGTCCTGCAGAGCAGGGTCCTGCAGCCCAGGGCGCTGTGCTGGGGCAGGGACTCTGCTGCCTGCCAGGGACAGCTCTCAGCCAGCCCTGGCAGCTGCTCCAGCACTGGGGACAAGGTCTGGGTGGGAGGAGACAGCTGGTGTGGCTTGGAAGTGTTCTCCTTGTGTGGTGAGGATGCTGCATTGTTCAGGACTGCTCCCAGCATGGCATTTAACTGCAGAAAATTTCCAAGTAATTTATACAGGGAGCAGAGCAGGGCAGGGGCTGCATACAAGGGGAAATCTTGATTTTTAAATCTACTGTTCTGGGTTGCTGGGATAGGAAGTTGCCCATTGATATTTATCTCTCAGTTCATGTTTAGAGAATGTCCCCTCACATGTTAATAAACCAGGCAGTGACAGAAATCAGCACAGGGCCCCTCACAGGCAGCATCAGTGTCACTTTTCCCGCCTCCTCAGGGTTGCTCAGACATTGCCATCAGAGCCTGCAGAGCCAGAGCTGCCCCTGGGCAGTGCCAGGGCTGGGAGGGGTCTGCAGGGCAGAGCTGAGCCCCCAGGGCTGGGCTGGGCTCTGGCAGCACTGGCAGGGCCCAGCCCTGGGCACAGGGAAGCAGCTGCTGGCAGGGACAGCTCCAGGCAGCAGAGCCCTGGGCAGGCAGTGGGGGGAAAGTGCCCCAAAGCTGTGCTGGGATATTTCAAGTCCTCTCCAAACCCAACTATTCCATGATTGCTTGTTTTACAGATCCCCATGCCAAGGCACAGCAAATGTCCAACAGCAGCTCCATCAGGCACTTCCTGCTGCTGGCATTGGCAGACACGCGGCAGCTGCAGCTCCTGCACTTCTGCCTCTTGCTGGGCATCTCCCTGGCTGCCCTCCTGGGCAACGGCCTCATCATCAGCGCCGTAGCCTGCGGCCACCACCTGCACACGCCCATGTTCTTCTTCCTGCTCAACCTGGCCCTCAGCGACCTGGGCTGCATCTGCACCACTGTCCCCAAAGCCATGCACAATTCCCTCTGGGACACCAGGGACATCTCCTACACAGGATGTGCTGCTCAGCTCTTTTTCTTTCTCTTCTTCATCTCAGCAGAATATTACCTCCTGACCATCATGTGCTACGACCGCTACGTGTCCATCTGCAAACCCCTGCACTACGGGACCCTCCTGGGCAGCAGAGCTTGTGCCCACATGCGCTCAGCTGCCTGGGCCAGTGCCTTTCTCAATGCTCTCATGCACACAGCCAATACATTTTCCCTGCCCCTGTGCCATGGCAATGCCCTGGGCCAGTTCTTCTGTGAAATCCCAAAGATCCTCAAGCTCTCCTGCTCCAAATCCTACCTCAGAGAACTTGGACCCACTGCAGTTAGTGCCTGTTTGGTACTTGGTTGTTTTATGTTCATTGTTTTCTCCTATGTTCAGATCTTCAGGGCTGTGCTGAGGATCCCCTCTGAGCAGGGACGGCACAAAGCCTTTTCCACTTGCCTCCCTCACCTGGCTGTGGTCTCTCTGTTTGTCAGCACTGGCATATTTGCTCACCTGAAGCCCCCCTCCATGTCCTCCCCAACCCTGGATCTGGCCCTGTCAGTTCTGTACTCAGTGGTGCCTCCAGCCCTGAACCCCCTCATCTACAGCCTGAGGAACCAGGAGCTCAAGGCTGCAGTGTGGAGACTGATGACTGGATGCTTTCAGAAACATTAAACTGTTGGCCAATTTCTGCAAATCACTTGTAATAAAAGTCATCTTTGATACTTCTTGTTGGTTTCATGTTGGAGGTTCTCTTTATGTGTCTTACTTTTTTAATATAATCCACAAAAAAATGGCATTCTTTGTTCCATTTCTCATTTTGTTTCTCTCCACCTTCCCTGCGGCCACAGACTGTGTCAATGAGGGGCTGCACTCTTTGTGGCTTTAAAGGAACTAAAGGATCTCCCAGGAGAGTTTTCTGCAGAGATGCCCTTTTGTTGCCCTCTCTGGAGCTGCAGCAGCAATGTCTGTGTGCAGAGCTGGGGGCAGGTCAGGGCTGGCACAGCAGCTGTGCCCAGCAGCAGCAGCACTTGGTGTTGCCAGTGCTGCTGCCGTGGCCCTGCCCCGCTGCCCTGGTGGCCCTGGTGTTGCTGCAGGGCCTGAGTGCTCTCGGGGCCGGGCACAGCCCTGGGGGTGGCAGTGCCGGGGCTGCAGCAGGGACAGGCCATGGGCACTGCTGGGGCAGCGCTGACGCCTCAGGCCAGGCCCTGGGGGCTCCAGGCTCCTTGCCCAGGCTCTCTCAAGAACACGGCCAGGCCAACGCTCAGCACAGAAACCCCCGTGAGCAGCCCCAGGCTGGCCGTGGGCAGGCTGGGGGCAAACAGCATGGCTGGGGCTCTGCAAGGGCCCTGGGGCAGACGGGAAGGAGCAGCAGAGCAGGGGCTGATCCATCCCCAGTGCGCTGCACAGCCCAGGGCAGCGTCCCAGAGCGTCCTGATGGAGCTGCCAACAACATCCCCCCTCTGCAGCCCTGGCCTCTCCCCCAGCTCACACAGGTGCCCCATCCTTGCAGGCACAGACACGGCAGCACTGGCTCAGCAGCCCCTGTTTGCATTGCACACAGCAGGGGGAGCACCCCCATGCTGTTGCCGTGGGGACATGAGCCTGAGGGAGCACAAATGCCATCAGCCCCTGGGGCCAGCAAGGGCTGGGGGACACCAGGGAAACCACTCAGCTTTGTCCTGGCCTCTGCAGTCAGCCAGAAAGTTTGTTCCCATCAGCTGGGAGTTTCCTGTGCCACTGCAGACGCTGTTGCTCAGAGCCAGGGCTGCCTGGCAGCCACCCCCAAACTGCCCCCAGCATTTCCTTTGCTTCACCTCTGCTTTCTTTACTCTTCCTGCTACAAATTTCTTTTTCTTGCCCACCCCTGTTCTGGCCCCTGCAAACAGCCCATTTCTGCCCTGCTTTTTCTGGCCACACCATTGCTGATCCAGGCCAGAAGCCATTGGCCTTCTTGCCCACCTGGGCACACTGCTGGCTCATGTCCAGCCTGCTGTCCATCAGTCCCTGCAGGTCCCTTTCTGCCTGGCTGCTCTCCAGCCACTCTGTCCCCAGCCTGTAGTGCTGCAGGGGTTGTTGTGGCCAAAGTGCAGGACCCAGCACTTGGACTTGTTAAACCTCACCTTGTTGGATTTGGGCCCTGGATCCAGCCTGTCCAGGGCCCTGTGCAGAGCCCTCCTACCCTCCAGAAGACCCACACTCACACCCAGGTTGGTGTCACCACAGTTCCATGAGGCCCCAGAGTGTCCCAATGGTCTCCATGATTCCATGAGGTCTCCCAGTGTCACAATGTCCCTTTGGTTCCAGGGGACCCCTTGGTGTCACAAAGTCCCTTGGATCCTTGGGCCCCGCAGTGTCACAATGGATTGTTGGTCCCCCCAAGGCCCGGCAGTGTCACAATTGATCCTTGGTCCACCCAGGCCCCGCAGTGTCACAATGGATCCTTGGTTCCATGAGGTCTGGCAGTGCAGCAATGCTCTCCTTAGTTCCACAGTGTCACAATGGCCTCTTGGTCCCAAGGGCCACCACGGTGTCAAACATGTTTCCTTCATTCCAGGAGTCCCTGAGGAGCAGCCCTGGCCCCTTGGTTCCATGGGGCCCTGCAGTGTCACAATGGCCCCATCATGACACCAGGTCCTGCTCTGTCACAATGCTCTGCATGGTTCCACAAGGCCCTGCAGGGTCACAGTGGCCTCTGTGGTTCCATGAGGCCTCAGAGCGCCACAATGAATTCCTTGGTGCTGCAGTGTCACAATGGAGCCCTGGTGACACAAGATGCTGCAGTGTCCCCAGGGACCCTTGGTTCCATGGGGCACCACAGTGTCACAATTGTTCCCTCAGTTCCCAGAGTCCTTGCAATGGAGCAATGGCCCCTTGATTCCATTGGGCCCCAGACTCTCAGAACTTCTCCATGGCTGGTTGCAGAGAATAACAGAAGGAGCAAGGTTGGGCATTGAATTCCAGCACGCACCTCAGCTCTCTGATGATCCCAGCACCATGCTGGGCCCTGTTTCAGGCTGGAGCAGAGCAGATGTTGATGGGACAGGAGCCCTGTGGGGCTGTAACGGACCTGCAGTTTTGGTATCGGCGGGAGAAGAGCGGCAGCCAATATGGGTGATCAGCAAATCTCGTTTATTGATTGAAAGTCACTTACACTTATATTAGAGTTAATGAAGTTCATACATATTGCAAAGCTGAGCTCATGATTGGTTAGTAACTTATCAACCGAATACGCCTATTTCTACATTCTTGTAGGCATTCTGTTGATACATTCTGTATGTTTTCAGCAATAATCTCTCTCCCCCATCCTCATGTTGCAGGCAAGGTCATCATGCCCTTGCCTGTCATTGGTCATTGACTGCTGACTCCGAGGCTTTGTGTTCTCCTTTCTTCTCCAGCAGTATATGGCCTTTCTCTGCTAGCCAGCAATCCAAAAAACTCTCTACATCTCCCCCGTTTTTCTGTTGTACAAGCATGGTCTGGTTAAATGCAGCGGACACCATTCTTTGCACCATATTCTGTAAGCATATGCAAGGCAGGGCAAAATCATCACTAATAACAAGATTACAATGCCTACTACAATGGCAACCTTAACAATAGAGCGCAGCCATGATCCCAGGCCTAAGGAGTTAAGCCATCCATCAATGCCAAGGCCTGATTCTATTTGTAAGTTCCCAGTTAACCTTCATAATTCAGAGAGCTGAGTGTGTACAGATTGTGCATGGTCAGAAAGATTCATGCAACACATACCCTTGAATTCTTCACAGCCATGACCTTGTGCTAGTAAGAGGAAATCAATTGCAGCTCTGTTTTGAAGCGTTGCATGTCGAATAGAATCGACATCAAGTAAAAGGCTAGAAAGTGCCAGGGAAGTAGCATTGGTTTGCTTAGCGAGCCAACATCCTAATTTGTTTAAAATAGCATGTGCACCTGCTGCTGATACCCCTGGGGTCAAGAAAGATGCTGCAATTATGGCCCCTGGTGACCAGAATTTCACATCATCTCTGCAGTCTGCCGCAAATGCATGAGTCATTCGTTTATGCCGAGGATGACGGCTCATTTTTAATATCATGGATGTATTGGGTGTCAGAAGAGACAGCCGTCCAATTGTGCATGGCCCCCCTCGCAGCCTCGATGGGACACCGGGCCAAGCACGGTCCCCACATAGTAAAAAATATCCTGGTGGCAATTGAATAGGATCATTGGATGAGATTGACACAGTCCTTGTGGTATAATTGCACCAGGCTATTGCATTACGGTAGATAGCCATGCTAGAAGTTACGATAGTGGAATAGTTCTTGGTTGACAACTGGCTCTTATGGAAAAAATTGAGACATGCATCTGCCATAACTGAGCCTAACAGCTCCAATTCTTGGGGTTCCTGTGGTGCTATGGGAAAATGAGAAATCCAGCGATCCCAGTGATCTACACTTGCCTTAGCATCATTGGTTTTGCAGGTGGGCACATATGAGGGGCATGGCCAAGGATCAGCCGGTAATCCAACCAAGCAGGTTGAAAATGGATTGCTGGGGGAAGATAATGACAAGCAGATAGCCTCCTGGTTAGTTAAGTTTGCCATGGTTACCCAGATGTTAGTCTTAGGCTGAGGTGGAACCCATCTTGAATGGGCTTTTACCCCTTCAAGGACGCCTGTCATTGAAAGGGCAAAAGTTAGTAAGGCAATGGTTTTCCCAGGCATTGCTTTTACACACCCAGGGATCTGGTTAATAATCATGTCCCTCACAAATAGTTAAGAATGTCTTTTCTTTCCTTTTCTCTTCCTTGATCTGCCTAGCTTTAACCTCTTTAGGTTTCTCAAATAATCATCCCATGCTTTATTAGGGTCCTGATCCTTTGAAATCGGACATATTACATCCGACTGTGACAAGGGAATACCTCGACCACACTTAGACTGTAAGATGTACGATTGAGCTTGCCCTAAAGCACGTCTTACTAAATGCTGAGTTTCCCAACTGAACCAAGCGAGAATTTTTTGTTCTGGAGATTCATATAGCTGTAACCCCTCGTGGTTAGGTAATCCTGTAAAGGCTTTAAGTGCTCTTTGCCAGGAGTCAAACTGCCAATAAAATGCACAGCTTCCACACCATAATTCTGGCAACTGGGTCTGATGTACCCACTTAATTTGCTGACAGCCCCCGCAAGAAAGCAATATCCACGCAGTACAGTGTTTATCGTGACACTTAATGCAAACTAAATTCTTAGGCCCTTTATACTCAAAAGCAGAGAGCAATGAAAGCAGGCTTAATATAGTATCTACAGATTTGCATCCATCAACTGCTCTATCAATGGCATAATCACACTGTCCTTTTATTTTAAGAAATATTGGTCGAAGGATGAGCAACAGCTTCGTCTCCACCCTCTGACGATCTTCTTCGTCCAATCGATTGAGGTGTTCCATCCAGTACAGCTGCTCTGGTCCACTTAGCAGGTACCCACAGAGATCCTGCAGGGGTAGAAACACAAAGATACCCGTGGCCCCAATATAACACTTTAGCAGGGCCTTGCCATTGCCCTGTTTTAGGATCTCTGTATTTTACCCATACAACTTGCTTTTCAGTACCTTTTTCTTGTACATAGTGGCGAATCACAGCAGGGACTTTACTTTCCCCAAAAACACACAAATGATTTAAAACAAATAAACACCTTAGTAGTCTTTCCTGTGGTTCTCTAATGTCTGTGTACTTACTCAAATACCTTTTCAAGGTACCATTAGCTCTCTCTACGATTGCTTGTCCTGTTGGAGAGTTAGGGATGCCTGTGACATGTTCTATTCCCCACATCTGCATGAACTGCTCTATTCTTTGGCTACAATAAGCTGGTCCATTGTCAGTTTTGATACGCTGTGGAACTCCCATTATTGCAAAACAACAACTAAGATGCCTTTCTACCTGTCTTGCTTTCTCACCAGTATGTGCTGTAGCCCATATAAAATGACTATAGGTATCTATAGTAACATGCACATACTTCATCCTACCGAATTCAGCAACATGCGTTACGTCCATTTGCCAGGTTTCATTCGCTTTCAGTCCTCTTGGATTTACTCCCAGACTTAACCCACAGCCTCCATTATGATGACTACATATGGGGCAGGCTCTAACTATTGTCCGTGTTTCTCCCATAGATATCTGAAATTCTCTATGGAGGCCTTTTGCATTTTGATGAAACATGGAATGTGCTTCTCTGGCTATGGTCTGCTTAGGAATTGGAGTAGTTTGAGTGACTGAAACTAACTTGTCTGCTCGTGCGTTACCTTCTCCTAATCCAATATCCCACTTATGGCTTCTAATATGGATGACAGAGAAGGGGTGCTCTCTCAACTTAACCGCCCTCTGTAGCTGTATAAACAACTCATGTAACCTCCTGTTTTGAACCTCTTTTATAGAGGCATCTTCAATTCTTTCACACACTCCTGCGACATGCAAAGAATCTGTCACTATGTTAAGAGGTTCCGAAAAATACATCATAGCCCATATAACAGCTAACAATTCCATAGTTTGTAAAGTATCCAACTCGGAAGCCTGGAGAATCTGATGATACCATTGGCCCTCTTTCTGCCAGGTTACTGCAGCAGTTCTGGATTTTCTCCCCGCATCTGTGTAGGCTGTTACAGCATCCGACAAGGGTTTCTGTGATCTTTTTGGGCGTTGAATCCAACCCCACTGCCCTACCCAGTTCAATGGTGCAGTGGGAATATTCTCAGTAGCAACCACACTTCCGGCTCCCAACAGAGCCTCTTGTAATTCCACACTATTTTCCAGGTACCATGTCAATGTATCTTTTTTCATTGGTATCCAAATCTGATCAGGTTCCTTTCCTGTAACCTGCAATGCTCTCTCACGGCCCTTTTTAAGCAAATCAGCCAAAATTTCAATTTTTTGAAGAAGAGTTTTATGCTGTTGAAGTGGAGGAGATATCCATTCCAAAGCCCATACTTCCCCCGTTTTTCTGTTTTGTTGAGTAAGTGCACCCAGTAAATATTTTTCTCCACACCAAACTGTCAGCTGTATAGGAAGGCTAAGATCACGTCTCCGAACACAGCCTTGTGTTACACAGTCCAATATCTGTTGAAGTATTTTAAACTGTTCAGGGGTTATATGAACAGGCTTAAGCGGGTCAGTCCCTTTTAGTAAAGGTCTCAGTTCATTTATTAATTCATTTGGGATACCGACAATAGGACGTACCCATTGCAAATCACTAAGTAACTTTTGAGCATCATGTAATGTATGTATTTTAATATTCAATTGCAGCTTTTGAGGGTAACAACCTGATCTGTAAGTGTCCATCCTAAATATTTCCAGGGTGCAGATAACTGTATTTTTTCAGGAGCTACAACTAATCCATACAGTTTTAAAGCATCATGTATTTCTTGAATTTGTTGACCTGTAAAAGGTTGTGATTGAGCAAACAAAATATCATCCATGTAATGATAAAGTATTATCTCGGGCCAGGCTTTTCTTAAGGGTTGTAAAACATTGTCTACATACAGTTGACACAAAGTGGGACTGTGTCGGCTCCCCTGAGGAAGAGAAGTCCATTCAAACCTTTTATCTGGCTGTTGCCTGTTTAAAGCTGGCAAGGTGAATGCAAACCTTCGTGTGTCCCGTGGATGGAGAGCAATAGTAAAGAAACAGTCCTTAAGGTCCACAATCAAAAGTGGCCAGTCCTTTGGCAACATGGCTGGATTAGGTAAACCTGGTTGTAAGGCTCCCATGGGCTCCATTTGTGCATTCACAGCCCTTAAATCATGTAGCAATCTATATTTCCCAGATTTCTTTTTGATGACAAAAATAGGAGTATTCCATGGACTTGTTGATAACTGTAAATGACCCTGTTTATATTGTTCATGCACTAAAATGTGAGCTTGTTCCAGACTTTCCCTTTTTTAAAGGCCATTGCTTTACCCACACCGGTGCTTCGGTTGTCCATGTAAGTGGGATCGGGAAAGTCCAACAAGCAATGGCTATTACCCTAAAGGGTGTTCATTTGTCAACACTATTCCCATTTGAGCTAAAACATCCCGTCCAATAAGGCATTGCACAGTAGGAGGTAAAGTTACAACAGAAAAAATATTCCGTAAAGTTTTTCCATCTATAGTCACAGACAACATAGGTGATTTTTTAGCAAGCGTTAAACCTCCAACTCCAGTAACAGTCACAGTAGTAGGCTGTAACGGCCAGTTGTGGGGCCAAAAATCCGGACTGATAATGCTGGAATCCGCTCCAGTATCCAATAAACCCTCCAGTGTGTGCTTTTCCCCCCGATATGCTATTATTACAGTACGTTTTGGTCGATCATTCAAATTCAGTGTTAACAAAGTAAGTCCTCCAGTAGAACCAAATCCTCGTTCTCCTCTGGATTGCAACTGATGAGGAGTTAAGGTTTTAGTCAGCTGTTCCAGTGGTACCAATTGAGCAATCCTCTGTCCTTTCTCAATCCTTATCGGTGGGAAAAGAGTATGAACCATAACACAAATTTCCCCTGTAAAATCCACATCGATTACTCCAGGTAAAACAAATAATCCCAGCATAGTGGCTGATGATCTCCCCAACAACAAAGCCCCCATAGGTTGTCCATCAATGATAATTGGTCCCTTTATCCCAGTAGGGACCTTTTCCTGTTGGGTAGTCAGCAGATCCACGGCTACTGCGGCTTCCAAATCCAGGCCGATGCTCCCGGCTGTAGCTGGCTGCAAGGAAGTGGAGCTGAAGCGTTGATAGCCGCTATTTGTGTCTGCACGCGGCGGCGATTCTGCGCGCTGAGCTTCCCGTTTTTTGACCAGCGTCTGCAAGCTCCAGTGTTGTGTGTATCCGTACGGCAATTGTTACACCAAACAGTGACAGCCCGGCAGGCAGCACGAGTGTGTCCCATGCCCCCACAGCGGTAACACCTGATTCGGCCAGGTGTCACCGCTGCTTGGAGTACTCCTGGTGTTTGAAGGGGGGCTAACGCTGCCATAACCTGGTTCTGTGAATTTTCTACCTGTTTCTGTGAATTTTCTACTTGTTTCTGTATTCCAACTCCTACCTCTTTGATAGCTTCTATTAACATAGCTTGATTCCATACAGGTACATTTGCCATTCGTTCTAAAGCCTCCTCTATAGTCCAATTTGCTCCCAGGGTATTTAATACATTCCTTGCAACCTGATTAGAGTTCTGGAGTGCGCACTGTTTTAATAAAGCACCCTTCATGTAATCAGGTACTCCTGCACAGTCAATAGCATTGGCTGTCCTATCTATAAAAGATCCAAAAGGCTCATCTCTTCCCTGCTTAATCCCCATATAAGACGGTACCCCTCCTGGTTCTCGTATCCTATCTATAGCTATTCGTGCCAAATTCATCGACTGCCTACATTTGTCTGGACCAAGTAATGCTTGTGCTTCTGTTCTACTAAAAGGTCCCGTCCCCAGAAGTTCATCTAAAGTAACTCCATACAAAGGATCACCTTGTTGTCTCTGTACGTTTACACATTCCTGACAGAGTGACTGCCAATATGATCCAAATAAAAGCTGCTGATGTTGAGTTAGAATTAACTTAGCTACTGACCTAGAGTCTGCCGGTAGCGAGATCTGAGTCCCCCAGATGTAATCAAGCATCTGTTTCGTAGGCTCACCAGTCACCCCGAACTGACTAACTGTAGCTCGCAACTGAGACAACAGTTTCCAATCTAGTGCAGTAATTTCAGCCTGCAAGCCGCCTCCTGCTACCGGAGTATATACCACCGGACAAGCAATCTCCTTAACCGCCTCTATAGCTGCTCTATCCCCCGAATTGATGACGTCCCGTGCCAGCGCTGACCACGCCTCCCTCCGTTCCCATGCAATAGACTCTGCTAAGTCACGTGCCTCAGGGACCGACTCATTGTTGGGGGGGGGGGGGGGGGTGTCGGGCCATGGCGCAGACGGCGGGGGAGAGTTACTGCTTAAGGCAGGAGCCGATGCTGGTGGTAGAATTACCGTGGATGTGGCAGGCGGCAATAGTCGCTCTGAACAAATACCATAACTCTTGTTCTTATCATATGCCACACTCGCCTGTTCTGCTGCTTTCACCTCTGCCTGCTGTTGCAATAACTCATTAAATACAATTTTCCACGGCTTTCCCATCTTTTTTGCAGTTTTACTGTCCTCTATAGTTGCCTCCCACAACTTTTCCCCAAACTTAGGCCATTTTGTTATCTCATGTACTGTATGGGGATTCTGAAAAACTCCTAAATTATGCCCATAGTCTAATAAAACAGGGAGCTCCTTTTGCAAATCTATCCCCTTAACCTGACGCTTTTGTAAAAAGCTTATAAATAAATGGTATGCTGCTTGCCTTTGATTTTCCATTTCCAGCTGATTTTCCATATCCAGCGCGCTGTTTGCAGCCCTTACAAGGTCTCGGCAGCACGTATCGGCCAGGTATCTTCTTTAAGATCACCTAGGGCACGGTACCTGTCCCGTTTTTAGCGGTACTTATCGCCGTCCCGGCTGCTGAAGGACCCGACTTTTACACCGATCCGCCGTGGTCCTGGTTGCTGTTGCAGCTATCACGTCGGCCAGGTCACCATTATGTAAGTATCGGTGGGAGAAGAGCGGCAGCCAATATGGTTGATCAGCAAATCTCATTTATTGATTGAAAGTCACTTACACTTATATTAGAGTTAATGAAGTTCATACATATTGCAAAGCTGAGCTTATGATTGGTTAGTAACTTATCAACTGAATACGCCTATTTCTACATTCTTGTAGGCATTCTGTTGATACATTCTGTATGTTTTCAGCAATAATCTCTCTCCTCCATCCTCATGTTGCAGGCAAGGTCATCATGCCCTTGCCTGTCATTGGTCATTGACTGCTGACTCCGAGGCTTTGTGTTCTCCTTTCTTCTCCAGCAGTATATGGCCTTTCTCTGCTAGCCAGCAATCCAAAAAACTCTCTACAGGACAGTGTCTGAGCCAGTTCCGTTCTGGATTGCCCATTATCTCTAAACATCTAAGCTGGGCCAATCCAGACGGACCTGTTGCATTCCACAGCAGCAGATAACCTATTGTTTATGTCTTGTTGCTGAACTTCTCAGCTTCAGCAGGAAAAAATCCTGAGAGAGGATTTTTCATAAAAGAAATGTCTGTGACACAGGCCAGGAGCCATTGGCCTTCTTGGCCTCCTGGGCACACTGCTGGCTCATGTCCAGCCTGCTGTCCATCAGTTCCTGCAGGTCCCTTTCTGCCTGGCTGCTCTCCAGCCACTCTGTCTCCAGCCTGTAGTGCTGCAGGGGTTGTTGTGGCCAAAGTGCAGGACCCGACACTTGGACTTGTTAAACCTCACCTTGTTGGATTTGGGCCCTGGATCCAGCCTGTCCAGGGCCCTGTGCAGAGCCCTCCTACCCTCCAGCAGATCAACACTCCCAGACAACTTGGTGTCACCACGGTTCCATGAGGCCCCAGAGTGTCCCAATGGTCTCAATGATTCCTTGAGGCCTCCCCAGTGTCACAATGTCCCTTTGGTTCCATGGGACCCCTTGGTGTCCCCAAGTCCCTTGGATGCTCGGTCCCCGCAGTGTCACAATGGATTTTTGGTCCCTCAACGCCCTGCAGTGTCACAATGGATCCTTGGTTCCATGAGGTCCGGCAGTGCAGCAATGCTCTCCTTGGTTCCACAGTGTCACAATGGCCTCTTGGTCCCAAGGGCCACCACGGTGTCAAACATGTTTCCTTCATTCCAGGAGTCCCTGAGGAGCAGCCCGGGCCCCTTGGTTCCATGGGGCCCTGCAGTGTCACAATGGCCCCATCCTGACACCAGGTCCTGCTCTGTCACAATGCTCTGCATGGTTCCACAAGGCCCTGCAGGATCCCAGTGGCCTCTTGGTTCCATGAGGCCTCAGAGTGCCACAATGAATTCCTTGGTGCTGCAGTGTCACAATGGAGCCCTGGTGACACAAGATCCTGCAGTGTCCCCAGGGACCCTTGGTTCCATGGGGCACCCCAGTGTCACAATTGTTCCCTCAGTTCCCAGAGTCCTTGCAATGGAGCAATGGCCTCTTGATTCTGTTGTCCCCAGGCTCTCCCAAGGGTCTCCTTGGTTCCGCAGTGGCACAATGGCCCCTTGCTTCCACAAGGCCCTGCAGGGTCACAGTGGCCTCTGTGGTTCCAGCAGGACCCAGACTGTCACCATGGACTCCTTGCTTCCATTCAGCCCCACAGTGTCACAGTGGCCCCTTGGCTCTGTGCTGCCATGTCGTACACAGTGTCACCATGGTCCTCTTAGTGCCACCAGGCCCCGCAGTGTCACAATGGCCCCTTGCTTCCCCAGGGCCCCTGCAGTGTCACAATCATCAGAGAATCAACCAGGCTGCAAAAGACCTTGGAGAGCATCAAGTCCAACCTGGGACCCAACACCACCTTGTCACCCAGATCATGGCACTGAATGCCACATCCTGTATTTCCTTAAACACTTCGGGGATGGTGACTCACCCACCTCCCTGGGCAGCCCATTCAAATGCCCAATCACCCTTTGTGTGAAGAATATTTCCTAATGTCCAGCCTAAACATTCCCTGGTGCAGCTTTTGGCTGTGTCCTCTTGTCCTTCCAGTGTTCCCTAGGAAAAGAGCCTGACCTTGCCCTGGCTGCACCTTCCTGTCAGGGAGTTGTAGAGTGTGATGAGGTCTCCCCTGAGCCTCCTCTTCTCCAGGATAAACAACCCCAGCTCCCTCAGCCACTCCTCACAGGACTTGTGCTCCAGAGCCCTCCCCAGCCTTGTTGCCCTTCTCTGGATACGCTCCAGCCCCTCCATGTCCTTCCTAAATTGGGGGGCCCAGAACTGGACACAGCACTCGAGGTGCTGCTCAACCAGTGCTGAGCACAGGGGAAGAATCACTGCCCTGCTCCTGCTGGCCACACCATTGCTGATCCATAGGAGTGCCAGGGCTTGGATGGGGGAAACGGTGGGGAGGGGGTGGGGACAAGGTGTTATTGATTGTCAGCCTTGAAGGGTTTTGATTTTCTTATCTGTTCAGACTGCTTTAGAAGGTGCTGGGGGTCAATATCAATTGGACATTCCTGATACCAAACTATAATAAGGAAAAGAATACTGGACAAAACAGTTCTCTCTGTTGTTTTTTTTTTTTTCAATATAGTATATTCACTTTCAGTACATTTCTGAAATTTGTCCAATTAACCACAGAATAATTGAAAACTTAGATTATTCCCAGGGGCTTTTCTTGTTCAGGCGTTTTGAACAAATGTTTATGAGCCTTTGTCATTGAATTCCTGAACTGAAGAGCTCAAGAAAGAAGAGGCCTCTGGAGTAGGAAAATTCATCAGCACCCTCCAAGTAGCTGAGGATCCATCCCCATCAGAGCAGCAATGAACAGAAATGGGCACAGCTTTGTGGCTGCCCCAGCTTTGGCATGGGCCCTGGGCCTGGAGCAGGAGCAGCTCTTGAGGGCCCCAAGGCCGGGCCTCTTGTGCTGCCCTGGGCAGATGGGATGGCAGCAGGGGCTGCAGAGCTCTCAGCACCTCAGCCCGAGGGGAGCAGGGCAGCCAGGGAGCTCCTTTGGCCTTGGCCAGGCACCTTCCCCCATGGCTGGGGCTGAGTCCTGTGGCAGCTGCAGCTGCTGCTGTGCCCTTGCCAGGGGCTGAGGCCGTGGGGCAGTGCCCAGAGCAGCCTGGCCTGAGCAGAGCTGTGGGGCCAGAGGCGGCTGGGCTGGGCTGGGGAGAGGCCCTTGGTGCTGCCCAGAGCTCAGGGCAGCTGGCAGAGCTTGCAGGGAGCTGGGCTGGGCTCCGAGAGCCTGGCCCAGAAACCATCAGTGTCCATCTCAGCCTGGCTGAGCGTGCAGGGGCAGGACTCAGGCCAGGCCTTGTGGGGCAGGGCCAGCGCCTGTGCAAGGCATTGAAAACAGGCAAGTGGCCCAGAGAGGAGGCTGCTCTGTGCCCTTGGTGGCATGGACAGAGCAGGGAGGGGGCCCAGGACATTTGTCAGCGCCAGCCTCTGTGCCCAGCCCTTGGCAGCCCTGGCTGCTGAGCCCAGCTCTGGCCTGGGCTGAGTTTGGCTGTGGCCCAGCTCCATCCTCCTGCGGGGCTCAGGGCCTGTTCCCGGCCATGGCCAGCCCTGGCTGCCTCTCTGCTGGCCCAGAGGCCGGCAGAGCCCGGGCAGGGCTGTCTGTGCAGCCCCACAGGTGCCAGGGGCTCTGCAGGAGCTGGCAGAGGCTGCCCAGCAGGGAGGCCATGGGGCACAGAGCCCCAAGGCTGCTGTGGGCACCACGGCACAGGGGCCGTTCCCAGCCGCAATGCTCCTGGCCTGGGCTGGGCCTGCACAGGGGCTGGGCCACCATGGCTGGGCCAGCACAGGGCCACAAAGGGGCCACGCAGCCGCTGCCGGGGCTGACAGCAAGGCCAGGCACACACAAGCAATTGCTGAGCATGGCCTGCGCTGGCCAGGCCTGACTGTGCCAAAGGCAGAGCTCAGCTGCCCTTGGGGGCTGCAGCAACACTCCAGAGCCCAAAGAGCCTCCGTGGCTGGGCTGGAGACCAAGGCTGCAGGAGGGAAATGCAGGGCTGCTGCGGGATGGGGAGGGCATTGAATTCCAGCACACACCTCAGCTCTCTGATGATCCCGGCACCATGCTGGGCCCTGTTTCAGACTGGAGCAGAGCAGATGTTGATGGTACAGGAGCCCAGCGGGGCTGTCAGGGACCTGCAGCTTGCAAGGTGCTCTGCTCTCCCTCAGGTGCTCTCGGAGAGATCCAATCCCAGCTGGGCACCTCAGGGCACAAGTGGCGCTGCCTCTTCATTGCAACACAACTGATGTCTGCCTGGAAAGGGACACAGGTTTTGACACCTGTTAGTTTTTTAATATACAAGCACATTTTTATTATCTGGGTCATTTGAGTACTTTTAAGAAATGGCAAAGTTTTCCCCGCCAGGAACAGGAATTTCCTGGATCTACTGGATCCTTTTACTGATGGCAGGAGAAGAAATACTGATCTTCCCCTCTACCTTTGCCATCAACATTCAGTCTGATATTTCATGACCCCCTTCCTTCAGGTGTTTCCAGCCCTCCTGGTTAAATGGCCATGTGTAAAGACATCTCTTCACTAGACCAGCTGGATCTCTGTCCCTCCCATTGCTCCCAGATTTCCTCCTCCAGATTCTTTCTGGTCATTTGAGTGCCTCTCAACTGACTGGCTTCTTGCTTTGAACTTAAGAAAGTTGCTCAATATCTCTGAAAATCAAATAAATATCACATTAGTCAACATCCTAATTACATTTACATCTATCCTAGAATTACCTTTTTTTTATGTCTTTGTCTAAAACTCTTCCTGTATGGAAATCCCTGGGGGATGGTGGACATGTCAGATGCTGCTGGGACATCTCAGAGGGCTGAGGAAAGATCTGTGATGATTATTAAACTGTTTAAATGTTCAAGTTGTGTTTGTTGGCAAGAACAATCACTTTCTGTGCCTCTGAGTGTCACCAGTCCCTGAGCCCAAAGGACACAAACCTGATGAGTTGTGGTTCCCACTGCAGGGGCTGCACCTGGACCTTGGCTCTGCACAGGAGAGCTATTCATCCCCTTTCTCTCTTTTCTTCCCTCTGGGCATGGAGGGAGCTCCTGACTTCAGCCTGTGACTCGTGTGTGCAAAGAGCAAATCTGGGCAGAATCGGGGCAGGGAGGGTTTGGGGGGACCTTGGGATCAGTGCTGGGCACAGAAGGTGTTTTCCATTGCTCTGAGACTGTCTGCTGTGGAAAGTGGATTTAATATCCAGCAGAGGAATGACTTTTGCATTTGATGGAGCTGTGCCTTCCCTTGGCTTTGTTGGCTGACAAGAAATGAACATCCCTCTGTGTCTCGGACAGATCCTTGTCCAAGGAAAGCAGGTGGGACTTGGAGCCAAGGAGCTGAAAGCTGCAGGTGCAGCCTGGGCTGGAGGGAGCTCAGATTTGCACAAGGCTGCTCTGAGTGCCAGGGCTTGGATGGGGAAACGGTGGGGTAGGGGTAGGGACAGAGTCTGATTGATTGTCAGCCTTGAAGGGTCTTGATTTTCATATCTGTTCAAACTGCATGAGGAGGTATTTGGATTAAATGTCAGTTATAGATTGCAATTAACAGAGGAAAAAAAAACCTAAACAGGACCTAAAAAATGTTTTCTCAGTGTCATTTTAAAAAGAACATATTCAGTTGTATGCACTTCTGAAATCTCTCTTAACCACACAAGACTTGGAAACTGAAATCAAATTATTCCCAGAGGCTTGGCTTGTTGAGGTGTTCTGAATGTTAATGAGCCCTGGGACACTGAATTCCTGCACTGAAGAGCTGAAGGCTGAACAAGCCTCTGGAGAAGTACTTGGATTC
This sequence comes from Diglossa brunneiventris, assembly GCA_019023105.1. Lineage (NCBI taxonomy): Eukaryota > Metazoa > Chordata > Aves > Passeriformes > Thraupidae > Diglossa > Diglossa brunneiventris. The sequence goes on from JAFCGX010000596.1 coordinate 23,461, forward strand.
AGGGTCACTCGGAGATTGCACATATCAATGAATTAACATTCATAGGTAAAGAAAACCTAAACAGGACCTAAAAAATATCTTTCGGCACTGTCTTTTTGAATGTATTGCATTCACTTTGAATACACTTATGAAATGTGTTGAATTAACCACAAAAGATTTGGAAACTGAAATCTAATTATCCCCAGAGGCTTGGCTTGTTAAGGTGTTCTGAATGTTAACGAGCCCTGGGACACTGAATTCCTGCACTGAAGAGCTGAAGGCTGAACAAGCCTCTGGCGCAGGAAAATTCAGCAGCAGCCTCCAAGGTGCTGAGGATGTCAGCAGCCCCCACTGAGGCCATCCCTGCCCAGAGACCGTGGGGGAATGGGCAGACAAGGAGAGCGTCCCTGGGGCTGGGGCAGCACAACTCAGAGGCACCAGCGGCTCCAGCTGGGCAATGGAGTGTGGGATGTGGCTGGGAAAGCCCTGCCTGGGCTGGGCCAAGCAGGACAGACAAACCCTGAGTGCCATCCCCCAAACAACTCTCTCAAGGAGACATTTAAAAGGAATTAAAATTGTTTGTGTTCTCTGAGTTGGACTCACTGGAGAAATACCCTCAAGAGATTGTCAGGAGCTCAAAACAACAGAACAGCATTTACTGACAACTTTAGAAAATTAGAGAAACTTTGGCAAATGGTTTAATTTGACATTCAATCAACAGAAAACACTACTCAAACCATTAACTCAGCCCATTCAACTTCACAAACTCTTAGCTCCTTCAATATTAAGTTAATCAAAATGTGCAAGAGGACAAAAATAGAGTAAGTAGACAGAGAGAAAGACAAAAAAGATACAGAGAAGCACACACACATATACAGCTACCAACTCCTGGATTCCAGCAGTGTTCACGTGGAAATTCCAAGAGGAGGTATGGCCAAGATATGTGCTTGCCTTGTTGTCAGCCTTCAATACCCCTTGGTCTTCCTGGGCCCTTCCCCCAGGTGGGACTTGGGCTCATTTGGTCCCTCAGGAGCTGGGCTGGGGGCTGCAGAGGTGGCTGTGGAGCATTGCCTGTGCTGTGCCAGGGACTGGCAGCCACTGCTGGGCTGGGATAGAGGCTCTGGGGGGATTGGGGTTCCAGGGCAGGGCAGGGCTGGGGTTCCAGGGCAGGGCAAGGCTGGACCTGCCCCTTCCTCCCCCACACACAAAATGTTTCCAGCCCACAATCTCCTCCAGTCTGTCACAACAGGGATTGTTGGAGGTGAAATCCCAGTTCTGGCCATGGGCACCTGACCGAGAAGGACAGTTCTTTTCCATAGGAAGGAAAGCACAGAGCCCCAGTGTTTGGAAGGCAGGTGAGAGCCTCACTAGGCCAAGGCCAGCCAGACTTTTCAGTAATGGCAGATTTTGTCTGGGAGCCATCTTTGGATGTAGGGAATTTTGGAGGTGGAACCCCAATCTCAGCCATGTGTTCTTGGAGAAGCAGGACAGTTCTTTCCCATAGGAAGGAAAGTACGGAGCCTTCCCCAGTGTTTTGGGGTCAGATGGGAGGTGACCCTTGTGAAACCACTGCAAGACAGACTTGTCCTGGCAATATTCCAATGGGAACAATCCCTGGATATAAGGAAATTTGGAGGTGAAATCCCAATCCTGGCCATGGGTGCCTGGAGAAGAATGACAGTTCTTTTCCATAGGAAGGAAAGTGCCGAGCCCTAGTATTTCAGTAGAAGATGAGAAGAGACCTTCAACATGCCAAGGTCAGCTGGACCAGTCAGGTGGCCCCTGGGAGGCCAAACCAGCCCGGCCTGTGCCTTGTTCCTTTGGTTTTATGGGGCCCCATAGAGTCACAATGGTGCCTTGGATCCGTGAGGCCCCACAGTGCCATAATGGTGACTTGTTTCCATGAGGCCCCGCAGTTTCACAATGGACCCTTGGTTCAATGGGGTCCCACAGTGTCACAATGGTCGCAATGATTCCATGAGGCCTTGCAGTGTCACAATGGTCTCTGTGGTTCCCCAGGCCCCACAATGTCACATGACTCCTCTCTTCCATGAGCCCTGAAATGTCACAATGGACCTTTTGACCCTGGGGATTTGCAGTGTCACAATGGTCTCCTTTGGCCCCACAGTGTCACAATGGAGCACTGATGACACGAGGCCCTGCAATGTCACAATGGATCTTTGGTCCATGCAGCCCTGCAGTGTCACAAAGGCCTCCTGGTTTCACGAGGCCCCACAGTATCACAATGGTCCTCTTGGTTCTGTGGGCACCCCCAGGGTCACAATGGTCTCACTGGTTCCATGAGGTCCCACAGTGTCACAATTCTTTGCTATTCCATGGGGCCCTCATAGCATCACAATGGTCTCCATGATTCCATGTTGCCACGGTGTCACAAAGGCCCCTTGGTTCCATGAGGCTGTTGAAGTCTCTTAATGGTCTCTCCATGGGTCCACGAGGCCCTGCAGTGTCACAATGGACCTTTGGCTCCATGGGTTCTTGCAGTGTCACAATGGCCCCTTGGTCCCATGACACCCCAAAGTGTCACAATGGTCTCCACAGTTCCATGAGGCCCCACGGTGTCACAATGGACCCTTGGCTTGATGGGGCCTCTCAGTGTCACAATGATCCCTGCATTTCATGGAGCCACACAGCATCAGTATGGTCCCCTTGGTTCAATGAGGCCCAGCAATGTCACAGTGCTCTCCATGATTCCATGAGGCCCCACAGTGTCACAATGGTCCCTTGGTCTCACAGGGCCCCTCAGTGTCGCAATGGTCCCTTGGTGTCACAGGGCCTCACAGTGTCACAATGGCCCCTTGGTTCCATGGCCCTGTGCTGCTGCATTCCCCCCTCCCCTTCTCAGGCCACCCTGCCAGCTGAGAAATGCTCCTTGGGCCTCGGCCTTGGCCAACAGCCCCTGGGCTCAGCTCCTCTGCAGCTCATCACAAACACTGCCTGCTCCAGGCACTGCTGCTGCCCAACCAGCTCCTGCTTTCTCTAGGAGCAGCCCTGGGAACTGTTTTTGTTCCCTCAGTGGCACAACATCCCTGTTCTCACACTGCCAAAGGATCCACAGGGAGCATTTCCTGCCCTCAGGGGAATTTCTCCCAGGTGCCTTGCACTGACTCTTTGTGTCTGTGTGCACACAGGAGTGCCTGTGCTGGGGAAATGTGGCAGAAATGCTGCTCTCTGAGGGGTTTGAGTGCCTTGGATAGCTGAGTCAGTCAGATATCCAGATATCAGTAAGTAAGGCTAAGTCACAAGGTCTCAGCTAAGTTAAATGCACCTGAGAGTTGTTCTTTTTCTAAATTGTTAAGGTTAATTTATTAGGTAAGTTAAGGATTGTTAAGTGTTACTCCTCTGTAAAACTGTTAAGTCATAGGTTTTAAGTTAGGTGAAATACTGTTAAGTGCTGTTCTTTTGCTAAATTGTGAAGTTGAAGGTTAAGGTGTAAGTTAAGTCCTGTTTAGTTTGAGCTCTGTTAAGCTTTTGGCCCAAATTCCTTTTATCCTTGCCCTCACTGTCCTTGTGTCACACACACACACAGGGACGGTTCTCGGTTAATTTCTGGTCGGATTGCCTGGATTTGGTTTGGTTTTTTTTGTTGCCTTGTTTCCTTGGTGTGCCTGAAGTGTCCAGTCAGGAGCAGAGTGACTCTTGCCAAGGAACTTTGTGCTGCTGTCCCTTAATATTAAATCCGGTTTTTGCTGATCCCTTGCTGGGGATTTTTCAGCGCTCTCAGCCCCTCGTTCGTAACAGGGTGAAGGAGCCCTGGCCCAGGCTCTGGCCCTGGGGGACACGGGGACGCTGCCGGGGGGTCCCTGTCCCCCTGTGCCACCCCCAGGGCCCCGGCCCCCCGTCCCCGTGTCAGGCTCTGGGGTCGATCTCGTGGAACATCCTCTGGGGGAGGCTGCGGGGCCGGGGGCGGGGGGGACCCGGGGGGACAGGGGACCCCGCTGTGCACGAGCAGGGTTGGACTGCTCTGGGGGGAACTGTGAGGGGGGCCGGGGCAGAGTGACCTCCCCAGTGACCTCACACAGCCCCGGTGATGTCACACAGCCCCTGGGATGTTACAGAGCCGTCTGTGATGTCACACAGTCATCCGTGATGTCACACAGCCCCTGTGATGTCACACAGCCTCATGTGATGTCACACAGCCCCTGTGATGTCACATAGCCCCTGTGATGTCACACCCCTCCCTGTGATGTCACACAGCACCTGTGATGTCACACAGTCATCTGTGATGTTACACAGCCCCCCTGTGATGTCACACTACCCCCCGTGATGTCACACAGCCTTCTTATGATGTCACACATCTGCTGTGATGTCATACAACCTCCAGTGATATCACACAGCCCCCTATGATGTCACACAGCCTTCTGACACATCACCCTCTGATGTAATACAGCTGCTCTGTGATGTCACAGAAGACACTGTGATGTCACAAAGTCACCATCTGATGTTACAGTCTATTCTGTGATGTCACAGCCTGCTCTATGATGTTACACAGCCAAAAAGTGATGTCGCAATACACTCACTGATGTCACAGATCCACCCTCTATGGTGGCAGAGTCTGTTCTACGGCCTCCCACCCTACTCTATGATGTCACAGCCAGCTCTGTGCTGTCACAACTCCCCCAGTGATGTCATAAAACCCTCTGTAATGTCATACTGCAACTCTGTAATGTCACAGCACACACTTTGACCTCACAGCCTGCTCTATGATGTCACAGTCATGCCATGATGTCACAGCCTGCTCTGTGATGTCACAGAATCCCCCCTATGATGCTCTAGCTGCTCAGTGACCTCACACAACAAACTCTGTGATGTCATAGCCCAACCTGTGACCTCACACAGCCCACTCTGTTCTGTCACACAGCCCCTTGCTGACATCACAGCTGCTCTGTGCCTCTATGACACAGCCACAGAGGCGCTGCTGTGACACAGCCCCCTGTGGGACATGCCACAGCCCCAGCCAGTGCTGAGCCCCTGTGAGCTCTGTCTGTGCCCTGCTGGTGTCCCTGAGGGGCCCTGGCAGTGCCCCAGCCCTGCTGGGCTGTGCACAGGAGCTGCTCCTGGCCAGAGCTGTCTCTCTGCAGCGCTGCCCTTGCCAGGAGCTGCCTCTGGGCCAGGAGCCCGGCCCAGCTCAGCAGCACAGACACAGCACAAGGACTTTAATGGCCCTCTGGGGCTTTGGTGCTCTTTGCATCAGACTCAGTCCCTCAGAGTGTGCTCAAAGAACTTCTCAAGAAGTCAAAGTGAGATTGAAACACTGAAGTTTCTCAGACTTAAAATAGATCCTTCTGAGGGACACAACTGAGAAAGTGTCCCCAGGTTCCAGTCAGAGCGGAACATGGGAGGCAGTGATGACAGATGGGGACAAGCAAAGCAAAGGTGTCTCTGGTGCTGAGCAAACCTGGATGTGTTTCAGGAATGCACAGGGCCAAGGCCTGAGCCCCAGCCCCTGGCCATGGCAGATCCTGTCCCTCCCTCCTTGCTCAGGGCTCTTCCCGGGATGGGCACTGGCATGTGGGGATGTGCAATGCCAAGGGCAGGAGCATGGGGCGGCCCCTGCCAGGCTGCTGAGCAGGGACAAGGAGGCAATGAGGCCCCAGGCCGGCAAGGGTCACTTGTCCCCTCGTGGCCTCAGGCCCAGGGCCAGCAGCCATGGCCAAAGTGCTGCCCAAGTTGGCTCTGGCAGGGCCTTGCAGCTGCTGCCCATCCCTGTGCCCTGTGCAGCCCAGGCTGTCCCACGGTGTCCCTGCCCTGCGCCTCTGTCCCTGCAGGCTGTCGGCATCCCCCGGCTGCCCCACCTGGCTGGGCCCTTCCTTTGCTGACAGCTCTGCCTCCTGCCTGCCTCTGCCTGCCCACACAAAGCCTGGGGCTGATACCAAAAGGGTTAATTCAATTTTTACCATGCCTGTGGACTTTTAGCACAGGAACAAGGCATACAGGGGCTGCTTTCCCAGCAAGGATGGTTGGAAGAGAAAACATCTGGCTCAAGGGTGAAGTGACAGAAAAAAGAAGGACTGAAACTAGGAACTTGGGGTGGGTTTTAGGGTAATCGGTAAATTGTAATATGCATTTAGTGGTGCTGGTAGAATTACATGACCACATAAGGTTAGGAGTTATCCTTCACTAGACCTCAGGCCTGATACCCTCTTAACGAGCAAATTAGTGTTAATGAGTCGTATTCTGATATTTTGGACACTTGGTGACAGCAAGGCCTCACAGAACCAAGGAGTCAGCTGTGACACTGAGCAAACTCATGGAACAAAGGGTCCATTGTGACACACCAGAACCCCATGGAACCAAAATCCATGCTGGCACATTGGGGCCACATTGAACCAATGGTCCATTGTGATACTGCAGATCCAAGGAGAGCATTGCGACACTGAGAAATCTCTTGGAACCAAGGGGCCATTGTGACACAGCAAGGCCTGGTGGAACCATGGGGCCATTGTGACACTGCAGAACCTCATGGAACCAAGGTGACCGTGTTCTGCTATTGAACCTCATGGAACAAAGGGACCGTGGTGACACTGCAGAAACAAGGAGACTGCTGCTGGCAGTGTGAAAGCTCATGGAACCAGAAGTGCATTGTGACACAGCAAGGCCTCATGGAGCCAAGGGTCCGTTGTTAAACTGTGTGGCCTCATGGAGCCATGAGCCATTGTGACGCAGCATGGCCACATGGAGCCAAGGGGACACTGTGACACTGCGGATCCAAGGAGACCATTGTGACTGAGGAACCTCATGGAACCAAGAGTCCATTGTCACACTGTAGGCCCGTATGGAACCAAGGGCACCACAGTGACTTTGCTGGGCCTCATGGAACAATGGAGACTGTTCTGACGCTTTTGGACCCACTGGAACCAAGGGGCCATTACAGCATGGCAGGTCCTCATGGAATCAAGAGGACTACAGTAGAAACTGTGGGTCTCCATGGGATGAAGGGTCCTGTGGAACCAAGGGTACCATTGTGACACTCTGAGGCCTCATGGAACCAAAGGTCCATTGTGACACAGCAGGGCCTCATGGAACCATGGAGGCCATTTTTACACTTGGAGGCCTTGTGAAACCAAAGGGTCATTGTGGCACTTCAGAGCCTTGTGGAGCCAAGGGGACCATAGTGACACTGTGGGGCTCAGTGAAACCAATGGTCTGTTGTGACACTGCAAGGCCTTATGGGATCATGGAGACTGTTGTGACACCAAAGGCCTCATTGAAACAAGGACCCATTGTGACACTACACCGTGTGGCACCATCGAACCAAGGAGACTGTTGTAGGCAGTATAAAAGCTCATGGAACCAAAAGTCCATTGTGACATTGTGGGGCCTCATGGAACCATGGAGACCATTATGACACTTGGGGACCCACGGGAACCAAGGGGCCATTGTGACACTGCAGGGCCTTGTATAACCAAGGGGCCACTGTGGTACGGCAGGGCCTCATGGAATCAAGGGGATCACAGTGAAACTGTGGGGCTCCATAAGGGGAAGTGGGGCTCCATAAAGGGCTGTGGGGCTCCATAAGGGGCTGTGGGGCTCCATGAGACCACGGGGCCATCCTGACTGTGGAACCAAGGATACCATTGTTACACTACAGGGCATCATGGAACCAAGGAGGCCATTGTGAACCAACGGGGGAACCCGCTGAGACCATAGTGACACCTCAGGGGCCATTGTGGAACTGCAGGGCCTCGTGGAACCAATGAGATCATTGTGACATGGCACGGCCTCATGGGAGCAAGGGGACATTGTGACACTGTGGGGCCTTGTAGAGCTGAGGGCCCTTGTGACCCTGTGTGGCACCATGGAACCAAGGAGAGCACTGTGACACTGCAGGGCTCCATGGAACTGGGAACTCGTGTGACAGTGAGGAGCCCAATGGAACCAAGGGGCCATTCCGTCCTTCAGGGCTTCACGGAACCAAGGTGCCATTGTGATACTGCGGAACCAAAAGAGACCATTGTGACACTGTGGGGCTTCATGGAACCAATGAGACCATTCTGACACTCCGAGTCCCCATGGAACCACGGGGCCCTTGTGACACCACAGGTCCTGAGATAACCAAGGCAACCACTGTGACACTGCAAGGTCTCATGGAAGCAAGGAGCCACTGTGACACTGCAGGTCCCCATGGAAGCAAGGGGCCAGTGTGACACATCCAGGCCTGGTGGAACCAAGGGGCCATTATGACCCTGAGGAACCCAATAGAGCCAAGGGGCCAGTTTGAGACTCTGTGACCTCATGGCACAAATGGCCCCTTGTGGCATTGCACAGTCCCATGGAAACAAGGAAACCACTTTGACCCCGGCAAGGCCTCATGGAAGCAAGGGGCCATTGTGCCACTGTGGAGCCAAGGAGACCAATGCTATATCACTGGGCCTCATGGAAACAAAGATCTGTTGTGATCCTACAGGTTCTCATGGAACCAAGGGGCCATTGTGATGCTGCAGGGCCCCAAGGATCCAAGAACATGGAACAGGTCTGGCTGGCTGGGCCTCCTGGGGGCTGCCTGGCTGGTCCAGCTGACCTTGGCATGTTGAGGGTCACTTCTCATCAGCCCCTGAAACCCTGGAGTTCTGTGCTTTCCTTCCTGTGGCAAAGAACTGTCTTTCCCCTCCAGGGGTTCATGGCCAAACTTGGGATTCCTCCTCGAAATTTGATTATATCCAAGGATTATTCCCATATGAAACCTGCCAGGACAGACAGGCCTGGCTGGCCTTGGCCTCTTGGGGGCCACCTCTCATCTGCCTTCAAAACACTGCAGGCCTGTGCTTTTCTTCCCATGGACAAAACTTCTTTCAAGTCCAGGCATCCATGGACAAAACTGAGAATCCGCCTACAAAATTCCTTATATCCGAGGATAGCTCCCAGTCAAACGCTGCCAGGACTGTCCAGGTTTCCTTGGCTTCCTCAGGGCCAGCTCTCATCTGCCTTTGAAACACTGGGGCTGTGTACTTTGTTTCCTATGGAACCGAGCTGTCCTTCTTGTCCAGATGCCCATAGACGAAAGTGGGTTTGGCCTCCCAAATTCTGTGTATCCAAGGATTCTTCCCTGACAACAGGTCTGGCTGGCCTTGGCCTCCTTCGGGCAGCCTCTAATCAGGCTTTGAAACACTGGGACTCCACCCTTTCCTTCCTATGGAGAGCTGTCATTCCAGTCCAGGAACCCATGGCTGAAATGGAATTCCACCTCCAAAACTCCCCATATATCCAAAGGCTGCTTTCAGACAAAAGCTGCAAGGACAGACAGGTCTGGCTGACCTTGGCCTCTGGTGGCTGCTTCTCATCTGCCTTCAAACCCTGGGGTCTGTGGCTCCCTTCCTATAGAAAACAACTGTCCCCCTTTTGCAGGTGCTCTTGGCCTCAAGCACTTGACCACTCTATAGGGACACAGGAGCTCTGTGCTCAGTGGGGTAGAGACTGAGGACAGCAGAGGAGAGCCTTGGGAAGGACTGAAGGGTGGTTTCAGAGATGGTGGATCCTTTTGACATTTACCAGTATTTAACTCAGCTTATAACTTACATTAAATATAAAAACTTGGCAAAAGAGCAACTCTTAACAGCATTTAACTTCACATAGACCTTGTGACTTAACCTTACCTACAGGCAATGGTTCATCCTGGCCGCACTTGGCACCAACAGCTTTCTTTGGCAGTGTGAGAACAGGGATGTTGTGCCACTGAGGGAACAAAAACAGTTCCCAGGGCTGCTCCTAGAGAAACCAGGAGCTGGTTGGGCAGCAGCAGTGCCTGGAGCAGGCAGTGTTTGTGATGAGCTGCAGAGGAGCTGAGCCCAGGGGCTGTTGGCCAAGGCCGAGGCCCAAGGAGCATTTCTCAGCTGGCAGGGCGGCCTGAGAAGGGGAGGGGGGAATGCAGCAGCACAGGGCCCATGGAACCAAGGGACCATTGTGACACTGTGGGGCCCTGTGAGACCAAGGGACCATTGTGACACTGTGGGGCCCTGTGAGACCAAGGGTCCATTGTGACACTCTGGGGTCTCACAGAGTCATGGAGAGCACTGTGACATTGCTGGGCTTCATGGAACCAAGGGGTCCATACTGACACTGTGTGCTCCCATGGAATGTAGGGATCATTGTGACACTGTGAGGCCCCATCAAATAAAGGGTCCAGTGTGACACCACGGAGCCTCATGGAACCATGGAGACCATTGTGACACTTCACAGCCTCATGGAACCAAGGGGCCATTGTGACACTGTGGGGCACCATGACACCAAGGAGACCATTGTGACACTGAGGGGACTCATGGGATCATGGAGACCATTGTGACACTATGAGGTACCATGGAATAAGCAAAGCATTGTGACACTGTGAGGCCTCATGGAACCAGTGAGACCACTGTGACCCTGGGGGTCCCCACAGAACCAAGAGCACCATTGTGATACTGTGGAGCCTCATGAAACCAAGAGGCCTTTGTGACACTGCAGGGCTGCTGGAACCAAAGCTCCAGGGTGACACAGAGGGGCCTCCTGTCATCAATGGTCCATTGTGACACTGTGGAGCCAAAGGAGACCATTGTGACACTGCAAGGCCTCATGGAATTGTTGGGACCATTGTGACACTGTGGGGCCTTCTGGAACCTAGGGGCCACTGTGGCACTGCTGGACCCCACAGAACCAAGGGGCCATTGTGACACTGCCGGTCCTCTTGTAATCAAGGGGCCACTGTGACACTGCTGGACCCCATGGAAACAAGGAGCCATTGTGACACTGAGGGGCACCATAAAAGCAAGATGACACAGAGCATGTCTGGCTGGTTTGGCCTCCCATGGACTGCCTTGTAGAGAGGTTTTTGGATTGCTGGCTAGCAGAGAAAGGCCATATACTGCTGGAGAAGAAAGGAGAACACAAAGCCTCAGAGTCAGCAGTCAATGACCAATGACAGGCAAGGGTATGATGACCTTGCCTGCAACATGAGGATGGGGGAGAGAGATTATTGCTGAAAACATGCAGAATGTATCAACAGAATGCCCGCAAGAATGTAGAAATAGGCGTATTCGGTTGATAAGTTACTAACCAATCATGAGCTCAGCTTTGCAATATGTATGAACTTCATTAATTCTAATATAAATGTAAGTGACTTTCAATCAATAAATGAGATTTGCTGATCACCCATATTGGTTGCCGCTCTTCACCCGCCGATACCAACATAATGGTGACCTGGCCGACGTGATAGCTGTAACAGCAACCAGGACCACGGTGGATCGGTGTAAAAGTCGGGTCCTTCAGCAGCCGGGACGGCGATAAGTACCGCTAAAAAAGGGACAGGTACCGCGCCCTAGGTGATCTTAAAGAAGATACCTGGCCGATACGTGCTGCCGAGACCTTGTAAGGGCTGCAAACAGCGCGCTGGATATGGAAAATCAGCTGGATATGGAAAATCAAAGGCAAGCAGCATATGATTTATTTATAAGCTTTTTACAAAAGCGTCAGGTTAAGGGAATAGACTTGCAAAGGGAGCTCCCTGTTTTATTAGACTATGGGCATAATTTAGGAGTTTTTCAGAATCCCCATACAGTACATGAGATAACAGAATGGCGTAAGTTTGGGAAAAGTTGTGGGAGGCAACTATAGAGGACAGTAAAACTGCAAAAAAGATGGGAAAGCCGTGGAAAATTGTATTTAATGAGTTATTGCAGCAGCAGGCAGAGGTGAAAGCAGTAGAACAGGCGAGTGTGGCATATGATAAGAATAAGAGTTATGGTATTTGTTCAGAGCGATTATTGCCGCCTGCCACCTCCACGGTAATTCTACCACCGGCATCGGCTCCTGCCTTAAGCAGTAACTCTCCCCCGCCGTCTGCACCGTGGCCCGACCCCCCCCTCCTCCTCCTAACAATGAGTCAGTCCCTGAGGCACGTGACTTAGCAGAGTCTATTGCACGGGAACGGAGGGAGGCGTGGTCGGCGCTGGCACGGGACGTCATCAATTCGGGGGATAGAGCAGCTATAGAGGCAGTGAAGGAAATTGCTTGTCCGGTGGTATATACTCCGGTAGCAGGAGGCGCCTTGCAGGCTGAAATTACTGCACTAGATTGGAAACTGTTGTCTCAGTTGCGAGCCACAGTTAGCCAGTTCGGGGTGACTGGTGAGCCTACGAAACAGATGCTTGATTACATCTGGGGGACTCAGATCTTGCTACCGGCAGACTCTAGGTCAATAGCTAAGTTAATTCTAACTCAACATCAGCAGCTTTTATTTGGGTCATATTGGCAGTCACTCTGTCAGGAGTGTGTAAACGTACAGAGAGAGCAAGGTGATCCTTTGTATGGAGTTACTTTAGATGAGCTTCTGGGAACGGGACCTTTTAGTAGAACAGAAGTGCAAGCATTACTTGGTCCAGACAAATGTAGGCAGTCGATGAATTTGGCACGAATGGCTATAGATAGGATACGAGAACCAGGAGGGGTACCGTCTTATATGGGGATTAAGCAGGAAGAGATGAGCCTTTGGATCTTTTATAGATAGGACAGCTAATGCTATTGACTGTGCAGGGGTACCTGATTACATGAAGGGTGCTTTATTAAAACAGTGCACACTTCAAAACTCTAATCAGGTTACAAGGAATGTATTAAATACCCTGGGAGCAAATTGGACTATAGAGGAGGCTTTAGAACGAATGGCAAATGTACCTGTAGGGAATCAAGCTATGTTAATAGAAGCTATCAAAGAGGTAGGAATTGGAATACAGAAGCAAGTAGAGAAATTCACAGAAACAGGTAGAAAATTCACAGAATCAGGTTATGGCAGCGTTAGCCCCCTTCAAACACCCGGACTACTCCAAGCAGCGGTGACAAGTGCTCCACGATCGCCATCTACTGGCCGAATCCGGTGTTACCGTTGTGGGGGCATGGGACACACTCGTGCTGCCTGCCGGGCTGTCACTGTTTGGTGTAACAATTGCCGTACGGATACCCACAACACTGGAGCTTGCAGATGCCGGTCAAAAAACGTAAAGCTCAGCGCGCAGAATCGCCGCCGCGGCAGACACAAATAGCGGCTACCAACGCTTCAGCTCCACTTCCTGCAGCCAGCTACAGCCGGGAGCATCGGCCTGGACTTGGAAGCCGCAGTAGCCGTGGATCTGCTGACTACCCAACCGGAAAAGGTCCCTACTGGGATAAAGGGACCAATTATCATTGATGGACAACCTATGGGAGCTTTGTTGTTGGGGAGATCATCAGCCACATGCTGGGATTATTTGTTTTACCTGGAGTAATCGATGTGGATTTTACAGGGGAAATTTGTGTTATGGTTCATACTCTTTTCCCACCGATAAGGATTGAGAAAGGACAGAGGATTGCTCAATTGGTACCACTGGAACAGCTGACTAAAACTTTAACTCCTCGTCAGTTGCAATCCAGAGGAGAACGAGGATTTGGTTCTACTGGAGGACTTACTTTGTTAACACTAAATTTGAATGATAGACCAAAACGTACTATAATAATAGCATATCGGGGGGAAAAGCACACACTGGAGGGTTTATTGGATACTGGAGCGGATTCCAGCATTATCAGTCCGGATTTTTGGCCCCACAATTGGCCGTTACAGCCTACTACTGTGACTGTTACTGGAGTTGGAGGTTTAACGCTTGCTAAAAAATCACCTATGTTGTCTGTGACTATAGATGGAAAATTTTTATGGAATATTTTTTCTGTTGTAACTTTACCTCCTACTGTGCAATGCCTTATTGGACGGGATGTTTTAGCTCAAATGGGAATAGTGTTGACAAATGAACACCCTTTAGGGTAATAGCCATTGCTTGTTGGACTTTCCCAATCCCACTTACATGGACAACCGAAACACCGGTGTGGGTAAGCAATGGCCTTTAAAAAGGGAAAGTCTGGAACAAGCTCACATTTTAGTGCATGAACAATATAAACAGGGTCATTTACAGTTATCAACAAGTCCATGGAATACTCCTATTTTTGTCATCAAAAAGAAATCTGGGAAATATAGATTGCTACATGATTTAAGGGCTGTGAATGCACAAATGGAGCCCATGGGAGCCTTACAACCAGGGTTACCTAACCCAGCCATGTTGCCAAAGGACTGGCCACTTTTGATTGTGGACCTTAAGACTGTTTCTTTACTATTGCTCTCCATCCACGAGACACACGAAGGTTTGCATTCACCTTGCCAGCTTTAAATAGGCAAGAGCCAGATAAAAGGTTTGAATGGACTTCCCTTCCTCAGGGGAGCCGGAACAGTCCCACTTTGTGTCAGCTGTATGTAGACAATGCTTTACAACCCTTAAGAAAAGCCTGGCCCGAGATAATAATTTATCATTACGTGGACGATATTTTATTTGCTCAATCACAACCTTTTACAGGTCAACAAATTCAAGAAATACATGATGCTTTAAAACTGTATGGGTTGGTTGTAGCTCCTGAAAAAATACAGTTATCTGCACCCTGGAAATATTTAGGATGGACACTTACAGATCAGGTTGTTACCCCTCAAAAGCTGCAATTAAATATTAAAATACATACATTACATGATGCTCAAAAGTTGCTCGGCGATTTGCAATGGTTGCGTCCTATTGTCGGTATCCCAAATGAATTAATAAATGAACTGAGACCTTTACTAAAAGGGACTGACCCGCTTAAGCCTGTTCATATAACCCCTGAACAGTTTAAAATACTTCAACAGATATTGGACTGTGTAACACAAGGCTGTGTTCGGAGACGTGATCTTAGCCTTCCTATACAGCTGACAGTTTGGTGTGGAGAAAAATATTTACTTGGTGCACTTACTCAACAAAACAGAAAAACGGGGGAGGTATGGGCTTTGGAATGGATATCTCCTCCACTTCAACAGCATAAAACTCTTCTTCAAAAAATTGAAATTTTGGCTGATTTGCTTAAAAAGGGCCGTGAGAGAGCATTGCAGGTTACAGGAAAGGAACCTGATCAGATTTGGATACCGATGAAAAAGATACATTGACATGGTACCTGGAAAATAGTATGGAATTACAAGAGGCTCTGTTGGGAGCCGGAAGTGTGGTTGCTACTGAGAATATTCCCACTGCACCATTGAACTGGGTAGGGCAGTGGGGTTGGATTCAACGCCAAAAAGATCACAGACACCCTTGTCGGATGCTGTAACAGCTTACACAGATGCGGGGAGAAAATCTAGAACTGCTGCAGTAACCTGGCAGAAAGAGGGACAATGGTATCATCAGATCCTCCAGGCTTCCGAGTGGGATACTTTACAAACTATGGAATTGTTAGCTGTTATATGGGCTATGATGTATTTTTCGGAACCTCTTAACATAGTGACAGATTCTTTGTATGTCGCAGGAGTGTGTGAAAGAATTGAAGATGCCTCTATAAAAGAGGTTCAAAACAGGAGGTTGCATGAGTTGTTTATACAGCTACAGAGGGCGGTTAAGTTGAGACAGCACCCCTTCTCTGTTATCCATATTAGAAGCCATAAGTGGGATATTGGATTAGGAGAAGGTAACGCACGAGCAGACAAGTTAGTTTCAGTCACTCAAACGACTCCAATTCCTAAGCAGACCATAGCCAGAGAAGCACATTCCATGTTTCATCAAAATGCAAAAGGCCTCCATAGAGAATTTCAGATATCTATGGGAGAAGCACGGGCAATAGTTAGAGCCTGCCCCATATGTAGTCATCATAATGGAGGCTGTGGGTTAGGTCTGGGAGTAAATCCAAGAGGACTGAAAACAAATGAGACCTGGCAAATGGATGTAACGCATGTTGCTGAATTCGGTAGGATGAAGTATGTGCATGTTACTATAGATACCTATAGTCATTTTATATGGGCTACAGCACATACTGGTGAGAAAGCAAGACAGGTAGAAAGGCATCTTAGTTGTTGTTTTGCAATAATGGGAGTTCCACAGCGCATCAAAACTGACAATGGGCCAGCTTATTGTAGCCAAAGAATAAAGCAGTTCATGCAGATGTGGGGAATAGAACATGTCACAGGCATCCCTAACTCTCCAACAGGACAAGCAATCGTAGAGAGAGCTAATGGTACCTTGAAAAGGTATTTGAGTAAGTACACAGACATTAGAGAACCACAGGAAAGACTACTAAGGTGTTTATTTGTTTTAAATCATTTGTGTGTTTTTGGGGAAAGTAAAGTCCCTGCTGTGATTCGCCACTATGCACAAGAAAAAGGTACTGAAAGGCAAGCTGTATGGGTAAAATACAGAGATCCTAAAACAGGGCAATGGCAAGGCCCTGCTAAAGTGTTATATTGGGGCCGCGGGTATCTTTGTGTTTCTACCCCTGCAGGATCTCTGTGGGTACCTGCTAAGTGGACCAGAGCAGCTGTACTGGATGGAACACCTCAATCGATTGGACGAAGAAGATCGTCAGAGGGTGGAGACGAAGCTGTTGCTCATCCTTCGACCAATATTTCTTAAACTAAAAGGACAGTGTGGTTATGCCATTGATAGAGCAGTTGATGGATGCAAATCTGTAGATAATATATTAAGCCTGCTTTCATTGCTCTCTGCTTTTGAGTATAAAGGGCCTAAGGATTTAGTTTGTATTAAGTGTCACGATAAACATTGTGCTGCGTGGATATTGCTTTCTTGCGGGGGCTGTCAGCAAATTAAGTGGGTACATCAGACCCAGTTGCCAGAATTATGGTGTAGAAGCTGTGCATTTTATTGGCAGTTTGACTCCTGGCAAAGAGCACTTAAAGCCTTTACAGGATTACCTAACCACGAGGGGTTACAGCTATATGAATCTCCAGAACAAAAAATTCTTGCTTGGTTTAGTTGGGAAACTCAGCGTTTAGTAAGACGTGCTTTAGGGCAATCTCAATCGTGCATCTTACAGTCTAAGTGTGGTCGAGGTATTCCCTTGTCACAGTTGGATGTAATAGGTCCGATTTCAAAGGATCAGGACCCTAACAAAGCGTGGGACGATTGTTTGAGAAACCTAAAGAGGTTAAATCTAGGCAGATCAAGGAAGAGAAAAGGGAAGAAAAGACATTCTTAACTATTTGTGAGGGACATGATTTTTAACCAGATCCCTGGGTGTGTGAAAGCAATGCCTGGGAAAACCATTGCCTTACTAACTTTTGCCCTTTCAATGACAGGCGTCCTTGAAGGGGTAGAAGCCCATTCAAGATGGGTTCCACCTCAGCCTAAGACTAACATCTGGGTAACCATGGCAAACTTAACTAACCAGGAAGCTATCTGCTTGTCATTATCTTCCCCCGGCAATCCCTTTTCAACCTGCTTGGTTGGATTACCGGCTGATCCTTGGCCATGCCCCTCACATGTGCCCACCTGCAAAACCAATGATGCTAAGGCAAGTGTAGACCACTGGGATCGCTGGATTTCTCATTTTCCCATAGCACCACAGGAACCCCAAGAATTGGAGCTGTTAGGCTCAGTTATGGCAGATGCATGTCTCAATTTTTTTCCATAAGAGCCAGTTGCCAACAAAAAACTATTCCACTATCGTAACTTCTAGCATGGCTATCTACCGTAATGCAACAGCCTGGTGCAACTATACCACAAAGACTGTGTCAATCTCATCCAATGATCCTATTCAATTGCCACCAGGATATTTTTTGCTATGTGGGGACCGTGCTTGGCCCGGTGTCCCATCCAGGCTGCGAGGGGGGCCATGCACAATTGGACGGCTGTCTCTTCTGACACCCAATACATCCATGATATTAAAAATGAGCCGTCATCCTCGGCATAAACGAATGACTCATGCATTTGCGGCAGACTGCAGAGATGATGTGAAATTCTGGTCACCAGGGGCCATAATTGCAGCATCTTTCTTGACCCCAGGGGTATCAGCAGCAGGTGCACATGCTATTTTAAACAAATTAGGATGTTGGCTCGCTAAGCAAACCAATGCTACTTCCCTGGCACTTTCTAGCCTTTTACTTGATGTCGATTCTATTCGACATGCAACGCTTCAAAACAGAGCTGCAATTGATTTCCTCTTACTAGCACAAAGTCATAGTTGTGAAGAATTTGAAGGTATGTGTTGCATGAATCTTTCTGACCATGCACAATCTGTACACACCCAGCTCTCTGAATTACGAAGGTTAACTGAGAACTTACAAATAAAATCAAACCTTGACATTGATGGATAGCTTAGCTCTTTAGGCCTGAGATCATGGCTGCGCTCTATTGTTAAAGTTACCATTGTAGTAGGCATTGTAATCTTGTTATTAGTGATGATTTTGCCCTGCCTTTGCATATGCTTACAGAATATGGTACAAAGAATGGTATCCACTGCGTTTAATCAAACCATACTTGTACAACAGAAAAACGGGGGAGATGTAGAGAGTTTTTTGGATTGCTGGCTAGCAGAGAAAGGCCATATACTGCTGGAGAAGAAAGGAGAACACAAAGCCTCAGAGTCAGCAGTCAATGACCAATGACAGGCAAGGGTATGATGACCTTGCCTGCAACATGAGGATGGGGGAGAGAGATTATTGCTGAAAACATGCAGAATGTATCAACAGAATGCCTACAAGAATGTAGAAATAGGCGTATTCGGTTGATAAGTTACTAACCAATCATGAGCTCAACTTTGCAATATGTATGAACTTCATTAATTCTAATATAAATGTAAGTGACTTTCAATCAATAAAGGAGATTTGCTGATCACCCATATTGGCTGCCGCTCTTCTCCTGCCGATACCAACACCCATTCCTGTTCATTGCTGCTCTGATGGGGATGAATCCTCAGCCACTTGGAGGTTGCTTTTGAATTTTACGCCTCTAGAGGTAGTGAAATTCTTTCTTGAGCTGTTTGGTTCAGGAATTCAGTGAGAAAAGCTCATAAACATTTGTTCAAGACACCCAAAACAAGGAAAGCCCCATGGAATCCTTTTAGTTTTCAATTCTTCTGTGGTTATTTAGGCAGATGTCAGAAGTGTATTCAAAGTGAATATAGTATATTAAAAACAATGCAGAGAGACCTGTTCTGTCCTGTTATCTTTTCCTTAGTGATATCAGCAATGTCCAATTGGTAGTGACCCCCAGGACCTTCTAATTTAGTTAGAATAGATATAAAAACCAAGATTCTTCATGGCTGACAATCAATACCACTTTGTCCCCACCCCCTCCCCACCATTTCCCCCATCCAACCCCTGGCACTCCTATGGATCAGGAATGGTGTGGCCAGCAGGAGCAGGGCAGTGATTCTTCCCCTGTGCTCAGCACTGGTTGGGCAGCACCTCGAGTGCTGTGTCCAGTTCTGGGCCCTCAATTTAGGAAGGACATGGAGAGGCTGGAGCGTGTCCAGAGAAGGGCAACAAGGCTGGGGAGGGGTCTGGAGCACGAGTCCTGTGAGGAGTGGCTGAGGGAGCTGGGGTTGTTTATCCTGGAGAAGAGGAGGCTCAGGGGAGACCTCATCACTCTCTACAACTCCCTGACAGGAGGATGCAGCCAGGTGGGGGTCAGGCTCTTTTCCCAGGGAACAGTGACAGGACAAGAGGACACAGCCTTAAGCTGCACCAGGGGGACATTTAGGCTGGACATTAGGAAATATTCTCCACACAAAGGGTGATTGAGCATTGGAATGAGCTGCCCAAGGAGGTGGGTGAGTCACCATCCCTGAAGTGTTGAAGGAAAGACTGGATGTGGCACTCAGTGCCATGGTCTGGGTGACAAGGTGGTTGTTGGTTCCCAGGTTGGACTTGATGCTCTCCAAGGTCTTTTCCAGCCTGGCTGATTCTCTGATGAGTGTGACCCTGCAGGGCCCTGAGGAAGCAAGGGGCCATTGTGACACTGCGGGGCCTGGTGGCACTAAGAGGACCATGGTGACACGGTGTACGACATGGCAGCACAGAGCCAAGGGGCCACTGTGACACTGTGGGGCTGAATGGAAGCAAGGAGTCCATTGGGACAGTCTGGGTCCTCCTGGAACCACAGAGGCCACTGTGACCCTGCAGGGCCTTGTGGACCCCATGCAGAGCATTGTGACAGAGCAGGACCTGGTGTCAGGATGGGGCCATTGTGACACTGCAGGGCCCCATGGAACCAAGGGGCCAGTGCTGCTCCTCAGGGACTCCTGGAATGAAGGAAACATGTTTGACACCGTGGTGGCCCTTGGGACCAAGAGGCCATTGTGACACCGTGGATCCAAGGAGAGCATTCCTGCCCTGCCAGACCTCATAGAACCAAGGATCCATTGTGACACTGCAGGGCCTGGGGGGACCAAGGGACTTTGTGACACTGGGAGGCCTCATGGAATCATAGAGACCATTGGGACACTCTGGGGCCTCATGGAACCATGGTGACACCAAGTTGACTGGGATTGTGAATCTGCTGGAGGGTAGGAGGGCTCTGCACAGGGCCCTGGACAGGCTGGATCCAGGGCCCAAATCCAACAAGGTGAGGTTTAACAAGTCCCAGTGCCGGGTCCTGCACTTTGGCCACAACAACCCCTGCAGCACTACAGGCTGGGGACAGAGTGGCTGGAGAGCAGCCAGGCAGAAAGGGACCTGCAGGGACTGATGGACAGCAGGCTGGACATGAGCCAGCAGTGAGCCCAGGTGGCCAAGAAAGCCAAAGGCTCCTGGCCTGGATCAGGAATGGTGTGGCCAGCAGGAGCAGGGCAGAGATGGGCTGTTTGCAGGGGCTGGAACAGGGGTGGGCAAGAGGAAGAAATTTGTAGCAGGAAGAGGAAAGAAAGCAAAGGTGAAGCAAAGGAAATGCTCAGGGCAGTTTGGGGGTGGCTGCCAGGCAGCCCTGGCTCTGAGCAACAGCGTCTGCAGTGGCACAGGAAACTCCCAGCTGATGGGAACAAACTTTCTGGCTGACTGCAGAGGCCAGGACAAAGCTGAGTGGTTTCCCTGGTGTCCCCCAGGCCTTGCTGGCCCCAGGGGCTGATGGCATTTGTGCTCCCTCAGGTTCATGTCCCCACAGCAACAGCATGGGGGTGCTCCCCCTGCTGTGTGCAATGCAAACAGGGGCTGCTGAGCCAGTGCTGCCGTGTCTGTGCCTGCAAGGATGGGGCACCTGTGTGAGCTGGGGGAGAGGCCAGGGCTGCAGAGGGGGGATGTTGTTGGCAGCTCCATCAGGACGCTCTGGGACGCTGCCCTGGGCTGTGCAGCGCACTGGGGATGGATCAGCCCCTGCTCTGCTGCTCCTTCCCGTCTGCCCCAGGGCCCTTGCAGAGCCCAGCCATGCTGTTTGCCCCCAGCCTGCCCACGGCCAGCCTGGGGCTGCTCACGGGGGTTTCTGTGCTGAGCATTGGCCTGGCCGTGTTCTTGAGAGAGCCTGGGCAAGGAGCCTGGAGCCCCCAGGGCCTGGCCTGAGGCGTCAGCGCTGCCCCAGCAGTGCCCATGGCCTGTCCCTGCTGCAGCCCCGGCACTGCCACCCCCAGGGCTGTGCCCGGCCCCGAGAGCACTCAGGCCCTGCAGCAACACCAGGGCCACCAGGGCAGCGGGGCAGGGCCACGGCAGCAGCACTGGCAACACCAAGTGCTGCTGCTGCTGCTGGGCACAGCTGCTGGGCCAGCACTGATCTGCCCCCAGCTCTGCACACAGACATTGCTGCTGCAGCTCCAGAGAAGGCAACAAAAGGGCATCTCTGCAGGAAACTTTGCTGGGAGATCCTTTAGTTCCTTTAAAGCCACCAAGAGCGGAGCCCCTCATTGACACAGTCTGTGGCCACAGGGCAGTTGGAGAGAAACGAAATGAGAAATGGCTCAAAAAATTACATTTCATTTTGCACAATATTGAAAACAAAATACCCACAACAACAAAAAATTACATTTCATTGCGCACAAAGGAAAAAAAAATACCCACAACCAAACCAACAAGAAGTATCAAAGATGACTTTTATTACAAGTGATTGGCCAATTTGACCAGCAGTTCAATGTTTCTGAAAGCATCCAGTCATCAGTCTCCTCACTGCAGCCTTGAGCTCCTGGTTCCTCAGGCTGTAGATAAGGGGGTTCAGGGCTGGAGCCACCACTGAGTACAGAACTGATAGGGCCAGATCCAGGGATGGGGAGGACATGGAGGGGGGCTTCAGTTGAGCAAATATGCCAGTGCTGATGAACAGAGAGACCACAGCCAGGTGAGGGAGGCAGGTGGAAAAGGCTTTGTGCCGTCCCTGCTCAGAGGGGATCCTCAGCACAGCCCTGAAGATCTGCACATAGGAGAAAACAATGAACACAAAACAGGCCAAGTCCTAAACAGGAACTAACAGCAAGAAGCCCCAGTTCCCTGAGGTTTGAGTTTGAGCAGGAGAGCTTGAGGAACTGTGGGATTTCACAGAAGAACTGGTCCAGGGCATTGCCATGGCACAGGGGCAGGGAAAATGTATTGGCTGTGTGCATGAGAGCATTGAGAAAGGCACTGGCCCAGGCAGCTGCTGCCATGTGGGCACAAGCTCTGCTGCCCAGGAGGGTCCCGTAGTGCAGGGGTTTGCAGATGGACACGTAGCGGTCGTAGCACATGATGGTAAGGAGGAAATACTCTGCTGAGATGAAGAAATAAAAAAGAAAGAGCTGAGCAGCACATCCAGTGTAGGAGATGTTCCTGGTGTCCCAGAGGGAATTGTGCATGGCTTTGGGGACAGTGGTGCAGATGCAGCCCAGGTCGCTGAGGGCCAGGTTGAGCAGGAAGAAGAACATGGGCGTGTGCAGGTGCTGGCCGCAGGCTACGGCGCTGATGATGAGGCCGTTGCCCAGGAGGGCAGCCAGGGAGATGCCCAGCAAGAGGCAGAAGTGCAGGAGCTGCAGCTGCCGTGTGTCTGCCAAAGCCAGCAGGAGGAACTGCCTGATGGAGCTGCTGTTGGACATTTGCTGTGCCTTGGCATGGAGATCTGTAAGAAAAGTAATCATGGAAGAGTTGGGTTTGGAGAGGACTTGAAATATCCCAGCACAGCTTGGGGGCACTTTCCCCCCACTGCCTGCCCAGGGCTCTGCTGCCTGGAGCTGTCCCTGCCAGCAGCTGCTTCCCTGTGCCCAGGGCTGGGCCCTGACAGTGCTGCCAGAGCCCAGCCCAGCCCTGGGGGCTCAGCTCTGCCCTGCAGACCCCCTCCCAGCCCTGGCTCTGCCCAGGGGCAGCTCTGGCTCTGCAGGCTCTGATGGCAACGTCAGAGCAACCCTGAGGAAGTTGGAAAAGTGACACTGATGCTGCCTGTGAGGGGCCCTGTGCTGATTTCATTATCTGCCTCGTTTATTCAGATCGGAGTGACTTTTATTTTTTTCCACCTAAACTGAGAGATGAATATCTATGTGCAGTTTCCCATCCAAGCAACTCAGAGCAGTAGATTATAAAAGCAGGATTTTCTTTTTTATGCAGCCCCTGCCTTGCTGTGCTCCCTGTATAATCTACTTGGAAATGTTCTGCAGTTAAATGCCATGCTGGGAGCAGTCCTGAACAATGCAGCATCCTCACCACACAAGGAGAACACTTCCAAGCCACACCAGCTGTCTCCTCCCACCCAGACCTTGTCCCCAGTGCTGGAGCAGCTGCCAGGGCTGGCTGAGAGCTGTCCCTGGCAGGCAGCAGAGTCCCTGCCCCAGCACAGCGCCCTGGGCTGCAGGACCCTGCTCTGCAGGACAGCCCTGGGCACCCCTGGCTGCTCTGCACAAGAGACAATCAGAGAATGTACTCACAGGCTCTGTAGGCATTGGGATGTTCCAGCTGTAGGAGATGGCTCCAGGAGCTGCAGCTGCATTGTCCTGCAGCCAGAGGTTCCTGTGCCAAGGGCTGGCAGTGATTGTGCCCCAGGCACTTCTCAGCACCTTCCCAGCCCTGACTGATTGAAGCTCTCTGTGCCTCTGTGCTGTGCCCGGGCTGGCTGCAGGCAGTGCCCCAGCCCTGCTGGGCTGGAGAAAAGCTGCTCATCAAGAGAAATGTGCTTTTGAAGCTTTGCTTGGTTACCAGGCGCTGCCTCTGTGCCAGGAGCCCAGCCCAGCTCAGCAGCACAGACACAGCACAAGGACTTTAATGAGCCTCTGGGGCTTTGTGCTCAGGCCCTGAACATCAGGCCCTGAGAGGGAGCTGAAGAAACCTCTCCAGAACTCCAAGTCAGAATCCAACTCCAAACTTTCTTGGACTTTTAATGGGTCCCACTGAGGAACACCACTGAGAAAGTGTCCCCAGGCCCCAGGCAGAGCAGAGAACTGCAGGCAGTGGCAGTAATTAAAGGTGGGGACAAAGAGAAGCCAAGTCTTGGTGCTCTGGGGCACAGCAGGGTCTGTGCCACCAAGGGCTGGGAGGAGACACCTTGTCCTGAGGCCCTGGGGCCTCCTGGCACAGCCCCAGCCAGGCTGGGCACTGTCAGCCCCTTGTCCTGCCCTCAGCATCCCCCCCTAGCCCACATCCCAGTGGCCTCAAGGATCTGCTGGAAGGATCCCTGGGGAGCCTTGCTCAGCAATGGCCCTGGGGGCTCCTTCATGCTCCCTGCAGGGACTGCAGGTTTTTCAAAGGACTTTGGGTTTGGCTTTTGCCTTGGAGTCTCTGAGAGGTCTCTGCAATCATGGCCTCCAATTACCTGTTTTAATTAGTCCCTTGAGATTCTCTTTCTGTTGCAGCATTCAGTGGG
Source organism: Diglossa brunneiventris (assembly GCA_019023105.1). Taxonomy (NCBI): domain Eukaryota; kingdom Metazoa; phylum Chordata; class Aves; order Passeriformes; family Thraupidae; genus Diglossa; species Diglossa brunneiventris. The sequence continues at coordinate 47,988 of JAFCGX010000596.1, forward strand.
ACTCATTAATACTTCAGGGTACTTCAGCTTTTTAGCTACTTGGTGTTTCCCTTTTGATACAAACTCTATGAGAAAAATTGCTCAGTCACAGGCTCCAATTATCTTCTTATTTAGTCCCTGGAGAGCCGTTATCACTAACAACACTCAGTGGGCTCATTAATGCTTCAAGGTACTTCAGTTATTTTAAAGTACTTGGTGTTTCCCCTTTGATACAGACTCTGTGAGAGGTTTGTGCAATCATGGCCCCAATTATCTGCTTTAATGAGTCCCTGGAGAGCTTTGTACTGACACTCAGTGGGGCTCATTAATGCCTTGAAATACTCAAGGATTTTAAGGTGTTTTATGGATTTAAAAATTCTTTTAGGTACCTTTAAGGATTTTTCTTTCCACACTGAGTCTCTGAGAGGTTTTTGTGCCATCCTGGCCTCCAATTCTCTCCTCCAAGGAGTCCATGAGGATACTGTGTTGGGTATCTTCCCCCTTTCTGTTTTACAAGAACGATGGAACTGAAAGAATTTTGTAAGACTTTCCAAGAGCATCCAAAAAAACATGGGACAATTAGCAATACGAACACTAAGAGAATTAATAGTACTGTTTTAGCTAGACATCATTCCACCCTTTAGTCCCTTGTATTGAAAGAGTTTATTGAACCAGTCTTTTGTTTTCCACTTGAAGCTTTTTGAACCCTTCCTTCAGTACCTGAATGCTCTTGTGGATTGACTCGCTGTGGCTGGAGAGGTTCATGCAGCACACGCCCTCAGAGTCTACACAGCCATGCCCGTGTGCCCAGAGTAAAAACTCTATCCCTGTTCTGCAAGGTGGCATGTCTGATGGTCTCTATGTCTGAGAGCAGGCCACTCAATGGGAGGGAGGGAGCATTGGTTTGCTTACTTAACAGGCACCCAAGATGGTCTAATTGTCCTAAAGATTTAGCTGCAGCCACCCAAGGTAGTCCAAATTTGGGGGTGCTACCATCTGATACCTGGATTAAAGCTTTCAAAGCCATCTCTTTTATATCGTCCAATACTTCTCTGGAGATACCTGCTGCTTGATCATCTGGTAGGCTGTGTTGTCCTTCTCCAGCTAGATGGTTGATTGTCAATTCCACCCTTGCCTCATTATTAGCATAGTCTGCTATTAATTGATTTAGTAAACACTTCCATCCCCCTTCCCACAGGGTGTATTCTGTACTTGACAAAAATATTCTCATAATATATTTTAAATCATAGGGGGTTAAGACAGGTGCTGTAAACATGGCCCTCATTAGGCCATTAAAACAAGATAAGTCCCTTCTATGGTCTTTATCTGCCCTACACAGCCTCTTTGATTTCCCCATAAACCAATGGCTGATACCTGGGATTCTGCCCCCTTCTTTCATAACATATGGGAGCAATGAGGAATTTTGAGACTATTTGCCAGTCTTCTTCCTTTCCTAGGGATCTTCTGTGATTAAGGGGTGAGGTGTCCAAACTGTCTTCTGGGGAGGAAGAATAACTTGGAGCAGAAACATTCAGATTAGAAATAGTGTGACAGTTGGGCTTAGTATCTTTGACCATGGGGGGTTATATTGTTGCCAGAGGGTGAGGCAAAGGGCACTGCCATTTTGTCAGGTGTTGGGGCAGAAGAGCCGTGATCTAGGATGGCAGACTTCCAGGCTGGCCTTCTGGAGGCATGGCCCAGGGTGGAGGTGGAATGATTGACAGTGGGGCATGACCTGCAGTTGTGGGGATGGAGTCTGGAGGTTCATTCAGGGCGGAAGAGAAGGTTGTGGTACCAGGACATGGAGAAGCCAAGATGGAGGGAGGACGGTCAGGCTCAGGGGCATCTGGAAAAATTGTAATGATCCACTTCACGATTGATTTTAATTTGTTCTTTGAAGATACTTGATCATGATTAGTGAGAATTAACTTAAAGCATCCATATACGCACCTTTCTACTTTGGACATCTGGCTGCCCATTTTTCTCTTTCTCTGCCTTAGGTGGAACAGCCACTGGAACACCCCAAATCAGTTATGGGATGTGGATGCGTATTGTAAAAACACAGTGGCAAAATGGGCAATAATTGTCCTGCATTTCCCCAAACCCACCTGCAGTTTTACGCAGGTGAAACTGTCGTTGTCCCTGTGGATCCTGGCTGAGGCCCTCGAAGCAATGATGAATCTGCCGGCCCGGCACAATCCAAAATCCCGGGGAGCGCTGGCCTATCCATCCGCTAACCCCAGCTGACATGACTGAGTGTCAGGGTCCCTGTTCGGGCGCCAGATGTCACAGTGAGGGTGGCTGTGACAAACCTTGCTAGTCCCTCAACGTCAGGGCAAGAGTGGTGAAAATGAAAAGAAGCAGATGCTGGGGATGATGAAACAAGAAAGCCTTATCAATATGATTGCCTGGCAAAAGATTTTGAGAATATGGAAACTATAAGTGAGATTGAAATGAAAGCAAGCTTTGGGATACCAAGCCTTAGATACTGAACAACTGGAAAACAATGGTATGGCCGGCTGAAGGTAATATTCTTTTGATGAAACAATACCCTCTGCTTGCAGACAGGTCCAAGGCTCAGAGCAGACCCTACTAGCTTGGCAGAAGGGGTCCAAAGAGTAGTTTTTAGGGTTTAAAATGTAACACAGTGTGGTAATGTAATGATTCTTATAGGCTGTATGTAAATGCTATAAGATTTGTATCCTGTACTAGATGGGTTAGTGAAAATTAGAATATGCAGCACAGAAGAAGATTTATTGCATTGTAATGGGAACTCCCCTCCTCTTTCGGGCATCCATTTTGGGCGCCTCTTTTGAGCTCCTCTTTCGGGCCTGCTCTGAGCTGTGTCTGGCAGCTCCAAACAAGGTCCCTGCACCCACACCCTTTGCAATAAACCACAAGTTCCAAGACCTGGCTTCAGAGATCTCTCGTCTCCGTCCGTCCCAACCGTCCTACCCCCTAACGCTCCTACAAGCAGGATCAATGGAGTTACCCAAAATGAACTTTAGTAACAGGGTGAAAAACAATAAACATGGAGAAGTCGAGCACAGTACGAGGGGTGGGATTCAAAGACCTGAGATAAAGGCGAAGCAACAATAGATACACTTGAGGGCAGAACACTCTAGAACAATAACCATCTAGGGGAAACAAGTAACCAATAGGGGAGGAGAACCTGGACAACTTAGCATAACAACACTAAAGGCTTATGGGGGAACTCTCAAAATCATCCTACAGTTAAACAAATGATTCCCAGGGCTTGAAACTCGCACCCAGTTCTTCTGGGGTAAAATCTGACTGACTCTGAGTTACAGCCAGGCTAACTCCCACACCGCTGCTTTGCTCTGGTCCCTTGGGACCATGTGGCCCAACAGAGCCACAATGATGTCCTTGCTTCCACAAGGCTCCACAGTGTCACAATGGTCCCTTGGATCCATGGTGCTCTGCAGTGTCACAATGGCCCCTTCATTTCACACGGCTCCCAAATGTCACACTGGTCTCCAGAGGAAGGAAACCACAGAGCCCCCATGTTTCAGGAGCTGATGAACGGCAGCCACCAGAGGCCAAGGCAAGCCTGATCTGTCTGTCCTGGCAGATTTGCTTGGAGCAACCCTTGCATATTTGAAATTATGAATGTGGAGTCCTGATTTCAGACATTTGTGCCTGGAAAAGAGGGGTTTTCTTTTTATATATAGAGAAAAGCACAGAGGTCTTTCCAGTGTTTGGAAAACAGGTGAGTGCTGCCCCTCAGGAGTCAAAGACCAGCCAGACTTGTCTGTCCTGGCAACTTTTGTCTGGGAGCAATCCTTGGATACACAGAAATTTGGAGGTAGAATCCTAATTTTGGCCATGGATGCTTGGAAAAAATGGACAGTTCTTTTCCATACAAAGGAAAGCCCAGAGCCCCAGTGTTTCAGGGGCAGATGGGAGTGGCCTTCCACATTCCAAGGTCAGCCAGACCTGTCAGGTGACCCCTGGGGGGCCAAGGCAGCCACACATATTTCATGTTCCCTTGCTTCCACAGGGCCCTGCAGTGTCACAATGGCTCCTTGCTTCCATAAGGCCCTCTGGTGTCATAATGGCCCCTTGGTTACACAAGTCCTTAAGGATCTTAATGGTCTCCATGGTTCCACAAGGCCCCACAGTGTCCTAATGGTCTATTGGTTCCATGAAGCCTCGCTGTGTCCAATGGCCCCGTGGTTCCACAAGTTCAACAATTGTTCCCTTGGTTCCACAAGTTCCCATAGTGTCACAATGGCCCCTTCCTTCCATGAGGTCCTGCAGGGTCGCAATGGTCTCCATGGTTCCACAAGTTCCTACTGTGGAACAGGTTCCACAACGCCCCACAGTGTCACAATGGTCTCCATAGGAAGGAAACAAGTGAGCCCCAGTGGTGCAGGGGCAGGTGAGAGGCAGTCACCAGAGGCCAAGCCTAGCCAGACTTGACTGTACAGGCAGATTTTTTTGGAGAGTAACCCTTGAATATATGGAATGATAGAGGTGGAATCCTATTTTCAGTCATGGGAGCTTAGACAAGAAAGTTCTTTCCCATAGGAATAAAAGCACAGAGCCCCAGTGCTTCACGGTCAGATGGGAAGTGGCCCCTGACATGTCAAATTCAGTGGGACCTGTCAGACAGCCCCCAGGAGGCCAAACCAGGCAGACCTGTTCCATGTTCCCTTTTTTTTCATGGTTCCCCATACTGTCACAATGGTCCCCTTGATTCCATGAAGTCTTGCAGTGTCACAAAGTTTTCTTGGTTTCATGAGCCCCAACAGAGTCACAAGGGTCCCTTGACTCCATGCAGCCCCACTGTGTCACAAGGGCTCCTTGTTTCTATGGGCCCCACAGTTTGATCATTGATCCTTGCTTCCATAGGGCCCCTGAGTTGCACAATGGTCTCCTTGATTCCATGATTCCTGGATTCCACAGTCTCACCATGGTTTCCTTGGATCTCCATTGTCACAACTGACCCATGGCTCCATGAGGTTCCGTAGTGTCACCATGGTCACTGTCAGAGGCTGGATGAGATCGATGTCCCGAGACACCTTGGGATGCTCGGAATGCCCGTGTGGGGCCAGGGCCGGGTCAGGCCTTGGTTTGTGGTGGGACAGAGCCCCGCCCCAGCCCTGGCCTGGCAGAGCTGTCAATCACACAGCAGGGGGTGATGTTAACCCAGCTCTGATTGGCCCAGCTGTTAATCAATCAATCACACACCAGCAGCTGGTGCTACCCTGGCTCTGATTGGACAAGCAACTGGCAGTCCCACCCCAGGGGCGGGCCCATGAAGGCCCAGGCGGTTAAAAGCCGGAGCACGAGGCCAGCCCAGGGTCTGGATCCTGCCTTCTCCTGGGGTTCCTGTGTTGGTGATGCTGGAACCTGAGCAGTTGGTGCCTATGTGTGTGTCTTTCTATGGATCTTCTGTCTTTCTCTTGTTCTCTGTTTCTTCTCATTCTTATCCTGCTTACCTGGAACATTTTTGGGTAACTTCTCATGTTAAGGGTTAAAGGGTTTTAGGTTAAATGCGTGGGAATCCAGGGCACAGGGAATATTTCTTTGTCTGCTCTGAGGGGTGCTGATCCCCAGAGAAACATTGCCTTTAACCTTCGCCCATGGAGAGGACTTCCAGGACTTTGAGACAGATTAGAATTTACCAAAGTGTGAAATAGATAATTGAGAGTAGTATAGTATGTCATTGGGTGAGAAATTTAGGTTTTGGGATTTTTAGTGTGGTGTAGATAGGAAGAAAAATGGAGGAATTTGGGTGTAGTCCCTGTCTTCTTCTTCATCTGCTCCATGTTCTGCAGTGTTGGTGGCACAGGGTGACTGGTCAAGGAAAGCACAGTGCAGAGGTTATGCGGATAGTCAAGGGATGAGTTAGTGGTAGATAAGTAGAAATAATGTACATTGTAAAAGTTGATTTGATGAGATAACTTTAAAAGACCTTGAAACCGTACATTTAGGGGCCATTTTGCAGTACTTTTCCAGTGTGCTGGGCCTGGTGTAGACAGCAATGCAAAACTTTAGATTAGATAACAATAAACAAGAAGCTAAAGACTGAAAAAAGTCCTGTGCATCTCCTTTTCCCTGGCACAGAACTGCTGCAGGAGGGTTTCCCCCATCCAGGGAGCCCCCAGAAAGGCCCAACATAAAACAAACATCAATAACTGGTGCCCCGACAATGTTTGAAATAAGTTGGCTTTTTTCCATAAAGTTGTTTACTGAAGGGTGTTGTCTTAATTGGCCAATCATGTGATATGTGTTGATTAAATGATGAATGAGGTCCACCTGTAACAAACCAAGATATAAAAGAAAAGGACTGAAAAAATGGGTGGCTTTTAACCCTTAACATTCTGATCTGAGTCTGTGTCATCTCTGACTCAGCGGTGACATTTGGGGATCTGTGGGGGCTACTGGGAATCCTTTCTGCACCTTGTGACCCAACAGGAGCTTCTCCAATAAACTTGGCCTGAAGCTCCCACTGTGCCCATGACAGGAACCCCTGTGAGTGTCTGGGACATCCCGGCTCTTTGGCAGCCTGGGAACTCCTGGGATGTCACCGTGGAGCCCCCGTGAGTGCCTGTGACAGATGGGTGCCTTTGCAGCCCAAGGTGCCCTGGGATGTCACCATGGAATGGCTGTGACTGCCTCTGACCACAGGGCTCTTTCCCATCCCCAGAAAGCCCTGGGAGGTCTCCATGGAGCCCCTGTCTCTGCCTGTGACATTCCAGCTCTGGAACAGCCTGGAGACTCTTGGAAAGTCCCCATGGAACCCCTCTGAGGGCCTGTGACAAATCTGATCCTTAGCAGGCAACCATCACCAGGCCCCTCTTGCCATGGTGAGTTTCCATGGCAACCATCACCAGAACCCTGTTGCTATGGTCAGTCCCTTGGCAGCTCCATGGAGACCCCATGCCAGGGGTGGTTGCCATGGACACCAGCTCAGGCATGCAGCGAGAGCCCGTTGCCATGGCAACCATTGGCAGCCCCATCCCAGGCTCATGGGATCCCAGAACCACAGAATTGGCTGAGCTGGGAGGGACCCATCAGGATCCTGGAGTCCAACTGCTGGCCCTGCACAGGACACCCCAACAATGCCAGCCTGGGCCTGGCAGCGCTGTCCAAACGCTGCTGGATCTCAGAGAGCCCTGGAGCTGGGAGCCTTCCCTGGGGAGCCTGGGCAGGGCCCCAGCAGCCTCTGGGCAAAAACCTTTTCCTGACATCCAACCTGAGCCTGCCCTGACTCAGCTGCAGCCGTTCCCTCCACTCCTGTCCCTGGGCACCAGAGGGAAGAGGTTCCCACAGCCCCAGCCAGGGACCCGCTCCCAAGGCTGCTGCCATGGCCACCAGGGCTGGCACCAGCTGGGATGCTCGGTTTCCATGGGCCGGGCTTCAGGAATGGGATTCCCCAATTTCCTGCTCCCGCTAAAACCGCGCTGCCCTCGCTGCCCTCCTGCCTCCCATGGAAAGCACAAAAGGCAAAGATCCCGGGCTGGGATAGGAACAATTTATTGGGAACACCAATGAGATAAGGAACAAACAGGAACAGAAACAATATTGATAACAGAAGGGATAAGAAAAACTTTTTACAGGGAAAACTACAACATCAACAACTGGGTCTTCCTGGCCATGTATTTCCTCCAGTCTGGAAAGGACAGCCTTCTCCTCAGGGGCGAGAGAGAGAGAGAGTCCCTTTCCTGCCCCTGGCAATGACCTGAGGTGGGAGTGAATGTAATGTCACAGCCATGGCCAGACCCTCATGTTTTTCACTGCCACATCATGCCATTGGTAGGGGCAGCAAAAGGGACAGGTGACTTCCCAGCATGGATCACAGAGAAAATGGATCACCAGGGCTCTTCCCAAGGTGGATTCTCCCATGGGGGATGAAGCTGGAACTGGGCATGAAGTTGTTCCTCCAAACAGGGCATTTGCAGGTCTTCCCTTACTGGTGGCTCCGTTGGTGTCTTGTCAAGTGAGAGCTGCTGGTGAAGCTCTTCCCACACTGGAGACACTGGTAGGGCCTCTCCCCAGTGTGGATGCGTTGGTGGATGGCGAGGGTGGATCTGCAGCTGAAGCCCTTCCCACATTCCCCACACTCGTAGGGCCATTCCCCGGTGTGGATCATCTGGTGGCTGATCAGGGTGCTGCTCTGCCTGAAGCTCTTCCCACACTCCAAGCACTTGTAGGGCTTCTCCCCATCATGAAGCTGCTCATGGACCACCAGCTCTGAGCTCTGGCTGAAGCTCTGTCCACCTTCCTGGCTCAGGGTGGGTCTTTCCTCCTCAGAGGACACTAGGACGGGTTTGGAGCCCCACCTCCTGTGGGATCTCTGGGGATTTTTCCTCCCCATTGGAATTCTGCACTGTGGAGTCACTCAGAATGGCCTCTTCGATGACGTTCTGCCATGGAGATTTGTGCTCCATGGCCTCCATCCTCAGCTCCTTGTCTGGGAGAGGGAGGACAAGGAGAGGATGGGATTTGCCTCCGTGCCAGAGGGAAGGGGAAGGAGATCCCCCCAGTGCATCCCCAGCAGGACGGCATTGGCAGCAGGGTTGTCCTGCAGCCGGGGGCCGTGCTGGGCTGGGAGATGGAGCAGGAGAGAGGGGGAAAGGGGCACTGACTTCCTCCTCACCTGCCTGGGTGTCCCAGGGCTCCTTCCTGTTTCTCGCAGCCTCCTCCTCTATCCAATCAAGGTTTGGAAATGGGAAATCCTCTTTTGGGAACCAAACAAAGGGTGCACACATTGTCTTTTGTACAGGATTGAAGGGAAACCTGGGGGTTACTCTATGTCAGAATTACAATTTAATAAGAAAATGAAGATCAAGGCAATGAAACAGAAACACTGCTTAAACTGACAGATTCAGGATATAACCTGACACCCTGTTGCTCAGGGTGGTGGCTGCAGTCCCATTAAATGGTGGCTGCAGTCCTGTTGGAGTGATGAACATAATTCTGTCAAAGCACTGATCCTGTAGAAGGGTCTGGTCTTCCCCTGATGTTCCAGTGGTGGTTCTGGAGCTCTTGTCCTCTGGGAATCCAGCAGGCAAGCTGCTCCTGGTGTTTCAAGGCTCAGCTTATATCCAGGTAGGAATGCTTGGATCCTCCCCCTGGGCGGAGCATCCCACAATGGGATGATGGAATTTGATCAGTCCTGCAGTGACACTCAATGGCCCATTCCCAGAAGATCTCTCCCCTGGAGGGCGTTATCAGGGCTGAGTCATGGAAGAGATAAAGAACACTGCCCCACCTGTTTAGAGCAGTTGATGAAGATGGGGATTGAAAACATGCATTTGCTTCCATCTTACATTGCAGCCTGAAACAGTGGGGTAATCCCTGCTCAGGGGGTGAACACCACCCCCCTTACCCAAACTGGCTCAGGTGTAAAACCCCCACCCTGGGAAGGCCACACACACAGGGGACAATGTCACACTTGCCCTGCCCCAGGGGAGGTCTCTGTCCCTGTCACTCCCTTGCTCTCCCCCTTTTCTCTTTCTTTCCATCTCTCTCTCTATCTCACATTTACTGTTCAATAAAATCCACTTTGCATTTGGTCTCATTAGCACATTAATTGGGGCAGAGGAATCTCTCTAAGAATTTTATTAACCAGACTGTGACATTATTTTGGCACAGTGAGTTCAGGGCACCGTTTTCTGATCCCAAATGCCTTTGACGACAGCATGGTCCTGTCCTATGAGGAGGTTGTGGTTCTTTCTGGAGGAACTCTTGGAAACTTGGACACAGCTTCCTCTGAGCAACTTATGGGAGAACTGATGAGGAAAATGGCCATTGTGGGTGGCCAGTGTAAAGAAAATATTTTGTTGTCCTTCCTTGAAAAGTTTTTTAAAATTACTGGAATAGAGAGAGCAAATTATACCAGCCAGACCAACAAGGTTCATTCAGTCCAAGGTGAGGAACACAAGGCTGCTGAAAGTCCCACAAAAAGCCCAGCTCAAGTAGCTGAATTCCCCAATAACTCCAGCCAGGGCTCTCCGGGAGGATTTTTTTGGAGAGTGTTCGGAGCCGGCAGGTCCCGGACTCGAGCCCCGGATATCTCCGGGCTCCCTAAGAGGAGCTTTTTCGGGGGCAGAGGAGCCGCGATCGCCCCTCGGGAGGGTCCCGGGGGCTCCACGTGGGGATGCCCGGTACCGACGGGGCGGGACATTGGTTTTGGGGATCCCCGTGAGAGCCGGGGCTGTGGAACGGGGGACCCCCGGGGCGGGGAGAGGGGAAGGGGCGATACCGGAGCTGGGGGACCCCCGGCAGCCCGGAGATGAGGCGGGGACGGGACCCCCTGACCCTGACAGGGGTGTCCTGGGGTGACTTCATGATGCTCGTACCCTCATCGGTCTGTTTAGCCCAGAAATGAGTTCTGCACCTTTAAGGCTGGTTCTGAGAGTGAAGGGGAGGAGGAAGAAGCTGCAGTTTGTTTTCAGAAACTGCACTCACTCCTCCACAATATGGCTCCTGGACAGACAGGATGGACAGAAAGACAGTAGGACAGAGCTCTCCTTTGCTTTTAGTTAGTTTTTAGCTCTCTGAGGAAGAGAAGCTTCCTGGACTGTTCTTTTTCTTTTTCTTTTTCTTTGGAGCTGTTTAAACCTGCTCTGAACACCCAGAACACCACCGGCAGCTCGCACCTGTGGCCCACTGGGCCAGGCCTGGGCCGCGGCATTTCCAGTGCTGGAGGGACTGATAAGAGACTGAATGAGCGGAGCTACAGCCTACAGGGGGACTTTCTGAGTTTGTCATCTCTTTTGGTTTTATTGTTTAATATTGTCCATTTGTTGTGTTGGTGAATGCTTTGCCTGTTAAATAAACAGTTTTTTCCACTTTTCTCCAAGGAAATATTTTCCTGAACCAGCTGGGAGAGGAGCTGCTTGAATCTGCTTTCTAGAGGAAAACCCTTTTGGACGTTTTCTCCCAAAATTACCCCAAACCACGGTAGGGTGGTGGGGATATGGGGGAGCCCCAAGTGGCTGGACCAGGGGGAGGCTGGAAGAGGGGGAACACAAAATCCCCCAGAATCCCTAAGCAGGACCCTGGGGAGGGGGATTCCCAGGACCCATGGCATCCCCAGCAGCCCTGAGATGGGGGACCACCAGAACCCCAGAGGAATGAGACTGGAAATGGGAAACTCCTGGTGGCTATTTTTGATTCACTCTTGATTTTTGGAGGTTTTATGGACATTAGGTGACTTCTAGAGATGGACTTGGGTGGGAGGAATCCCCAAGCCAAAACATTCACAGCTTGTTTTTCCCAAACCAGGATTTTCCCCAAACCATCCCACAGTGACATCCCCTCTGTCCTGCTCTGGGTGAGCTCAGTCCCAAACCTGACCCTGATCCCGGTCTCAATCTCACTCCATGTTTAGACGCACTCACAGCTCTGTATTTAATCACATCCTGGTGCCAGACTTGTCTAGCCCCAGACCCAATCCCAACCCCAGCCCTAAAGCCAATCCCATGTCTAGCCTTAACCCCAATCCCAGCTCTAATCCAAATCTCAGCCCCAACTCCAATCCCAGCCCCAATTCCAGCCCCTTCCTAAATCCTCAGCCCAAACCAAATCCCAGGTTCAGCCCTTCTGGGGGTTTGGGGGTGTCTCTGTCCCTCTGAGCCCGATGATGTTTGGGTGGGGTCACAGCAGGGCTGAGAGGGACAGAGACCCCCCCGGCCTCCCCAGGTGTGAGAAGGTCGGAGAGCCCCCCCAGCCCCGAGCAGCCTCAGCGGTGAGAGGGACACAGAGCCCCTGGTCCCCAGCCCTGCACAGGCATTGCCTGAGGCCAGAGGGATGGAGACCCCCTGAGCATCCCCCAGGGCGAGGGGACAGAGACCCCTGAGCATCCCCTGGGCTGAGAGGGACAGAGGCTGCCCCGAGCACCCCCTGGCACAGGGGTGAGAGGGAGGGAGACCCCCCAGGCATTCCCTGGGTGAGAATGATGGAGACCCCCTGGGGAATGGCCTGGGGTGACAGGGACAGCCCTGGGGAATGGCCTGAGGTGACAGGGACAGGGACACCACTGGGGAATGGCCTGGGGTGACAGGGACAGGGACAACCCCTGGGGAATGGCCTGGGGTGACAGGGACAGGGACAACCCCCCAAGCCCCTCCCAAGCATCCCCCAGGGCCAGAGGCACAGAGACCCCTCAAGCATCCCTGGGGACTGGACAAAATAAACTTGGCAGAAATCAAACTTACCTCTGCATAAATCACTTTGATGAATATTTGATTTTCCCCACAAGTCACATGTGATGAAAACACAAACAAATCCCAAACATGAATAAACTGACATTAGAAGCAATTCTGTGGCAATTCCAAGTTTTATTGGTTCCTGCACCGTTCCAGCTCAGGCGCTGGCACATTCTGATAAAAGAAATGTGGAAATTCAGCCGAATCCAGATAATGAAAATCAAGGTAAAGCTCTGTGTAGCTGTCACAAAGGTGACAGGGTCAAAGAGAAAAATCACTCTTACATTTGGCAAAGCCCCCGAGCCTGTGTAAGAGAAAAGGGGGAGACAGGGACAGAGACCTCCCCTGGGGCTGGGAAAGTGTGACATTGTCCCCTGTGTGTGTGGCCTTCCCAGGGTGGGGGTTTTACACCTAAGCCAGTTTGGGCAAGGGGGGTGGTGTTCACCCCCTGAGCAGGGATTACCCCACTGTTTCAGGTTGCAATGTAAGATGGAAGCAAATGCATGTTTTCAATCCCCATCTTCATCAACTGCTCTAAACAGGTGGGGCAGTGTTCTTTATCTCTTCCATGACTCAGCCCTGATAACGCCCTCCAGGGGAGATATCTGCTGGGAATGGGCCATGAGTGTCACTGCAGGACTGATCAAATTCCATCATCCCATTGTGGGATGCTCCGCCCAGGGGGAGGATCCAAGCATTCCTACCTGGATATAAGCTCAGCCTTGCAACACCAGGAGCAGCTTGCCTGCTGGATTCCCAGAGGACAAGAGCTCCAGAACCACCACTGGACCTTCAGAGGAAGACCAGACCCTTCTACAGGATCAGTGCTTCGACAGAAATACGTTCATCTCTCCAACAGGACTGCAGCCACCATTTAATGGGACTGCTGCCACCACCCTGACCAGCAGGGTGTCAGGTTATATCCTGACTCTGTCAGTTTAAGGCAGTGTTTCTGTATCATTGCCTTGATCTTCATTCTCTTTTTAAATTGTTATTCTGACTTAGAGTCTTCCCCAGGTTTGCCTTCAAACCAGTACAAAATTTAGAGTGCTTATCCCTTGTTTTCCTCCCAAAAAAGGATTTCCCATCCCCAAAATTGGCCGGATGGAAGAGGTGGCTGCGAGGAAGAAGAAGATGCCCCAGGACACCCAGGCAGGTGAGGAGGAAGTCAGTGCCCCTTTCCCCCTCTCTCCTGCTCCATCTCCCAGCCCAGCACGGCCCCCGGCTGCAGGACAACCCTGCTGCCAACCCCATCCTGCTGGGGATGCACTGGGGGGATCTCCTTCCCCTTCCCTGTGGCATGGAGGCAAATCCCATCCTCTCCTTGTCCTTCCTCCCCCAGGGAAGGAGCTGAGGATGGAGACCACAGAGGACAAATCTCCTTTGCAGAACTTCATGGAAGAGGCCATTTTGAATGGCTCCATGACACAGGAATCCAACGTGGAGGAAAATCCCCCAGACATCCCACAGGAGGAGGGGCTCCAAACCAATCCCAGGGTGCTCTGAGGGGGAAAGACCCAACCTGAGCCAGGAAGCTGGACAGAGCTTCAGCCAGAGCTCGGAGCTGGTGGCCCCAGAGCAGCTTCATGATGGGGAGAAGCCCTACAAGTGCTCAGAGTGTGGGAAGAGCTTCAGGCAGAGCAGCACCCTGATCAGCCACCAGATGATCCACACCGGGGAATGGGCCTACGAGTGCAGGGAGTGTGGGAAGGGCTTCAGCTGCAGCTCTGCCCTCATGAGGCACCAACGCATCCACACTGGGGAGAGGCCCTACGAGTGTCCCCAGTGTGGGAAGGAGTTTTGGACCAGCTCCGATCTCCTCAGGCACCAGCGGATTCACACCGATGAGAGGCCCTTCCTCTGCCCTGACTGTGGGATGGGCTTCAAGCGCAACTCCCACCTCGTCACCCACCGGCGCATCCACACTGGGGAGAGGCCCTACGAGTGCCCAATATGTGGGAAGAGGTTTCAGAGCAGCTCAAATCTCCACCTGCATGAGCGCATTCACACGGATGAGAGGCCCTCCCGCTGCCCTGACTGCGGGAAGGGATTCAAGCATAACTTCACCCTGATCAGGCACCAGCGCATCCACACTGGGGAGAGGCCCTACCAGTGCCCCACATGTGGCAGGAGTTTCACCCAGAGCTATGAATTGACAAGACACCAACAGCGCCACCAGTAAAGGAAGGTCTGCAAATGCCCCGATTGCAGGAACAGCTTCATGCACTGCTCCAGTTTCATCCCCCATGGGAGAACCCACATTGGGAAGAGCCCTGGTGATCCATGTTCCCTGTGATCCATGCTGGGAAGAGACCTGTCCCTCTTGCTGCCCCTCCCAGTGACATGATGTGGCATTGAAAAACATGAGGGTCTGGCCATGGCCCTGTCATTACATTCACTCCCACCTCAGGTCATTGCCAGGGGCAGGAAAGGGACTCTCTCTGTCTCCCTGATGAGAAGGGTGTCCTTTCCAAGCAGGGGAAACTGTGGCCAGGAAGACCCAGTGAGCTGTGTTGTAGTTTTGCCTGTAAACAGTTTTATTTATCCCTTCTGTTACCAATATTGTTTCTGTTCCTGTTTGTTCCTTATCTCGTTGCTGTTGCAAATAAATTGTTCCTACCCCAGCCCGGGATCTTTGCCTTTTGTGCTTTCCATGGGAGGCGGGAAGGCAGCAAGGGCAGCGCGGTTTTTGCGGGAGCAGGATATTGGGGAATCCCATTCCTGAATCCCGGCCCATGGAAACCGAGCATCCCAGCTGGTGCCAGCCCTGGTGGCCATGGCAACAGCCTTGGGAGCGGGTCCCTGGCTGGGGCTGTGGGAACCTCTTCCCTCTGGTGCCCAGGGACAGGAGTGGAGGGAATGGCTGCAGCTGAGTCGGGGCAGGCTCAGGTTGGATGTCAGGAAAAGGTTTTTGCCCAGAGGCTGCTGGGGCCCTGCCCAGGCTCCCCAGGGAAGGCTCCCAGCTCCAGGGCTCTCTGAGCTCCAGCAGCGTTTGGACAGCGCTGCCAGGC
The DNA here is from genome assembly GCA_019023105.1 of Diglossa brunneiventris. Taxonomy (NCBI): domain Eukaryota; kingdom Metazoa; phylum Chordata; class Aves; order Passeriformes; family Thraupidae; genus Diglossa; species Diglossa brunneiventris. The sequence continues at coordinate 63,163 of JAFCGX010000596.1, forward strand.
CCAGGCTGGCATTGCTGGGGTGTCCTGTGCAGGGCCAGCAGTTGGACTCCAGGATCCTGATGGGTCCCTCCCAGCTCAGCCAATTCTGTGGTTCTGGGATCCCATGAGCCTGGGGATGGGGCTGCCAATGGTTGCCATGGCAACGGGCTCTGGCTGCAGGCCTGAGCTGGTGTCCATGGCAACCACCCCTGGCATGGGGTCTCCATGGAGCTGCCAAGGAACTGACCATAGCAACAGGAGCTGGTGATGGTTGCCATGGAAACTGACCATAGCAACAGGGGGCTGGTGATGGTTGCCTGCTAAGGGTCACATTTGTCACGGGCCCTGAGATGGGTTCCATGAGGACATTCCAAGAGTCTCCAGGCTGTTCAAGAGCTGGAATGTCACAGGCAGAGACAGGGGCTCCATGGAGACCTCCCAGGGCTTTCTGGGGATGGTAAAGAGCCCTGTGGTCAGAGGCAGTCACAGCCATTCCATGGTGACATCCCAGGGCACCTTGGGCTGCAAAGGCACCCATCTGTCACAGGCACTCACGGGGGCTCCACGGTGACATCCCAGGAGTCCCCAGGCTGCCAAAGAGCCGGGATGTCCCAGACACTCACAGGGGCTCCTGTCATGGGCACAGTGGGAGCTTCAGGAAAAGTTTAATATTAGAGAAGCTCCTGTTGGGTCTCGAGGTGCAGAAAGGATCCCCAGCAGCCCCCACAGATCCCCAAATGTCACCATTGAATCAGAGATGACACAGACTCAGATCAGAAGGCTAAGGGCTAAAAGCCACCCTTTTATTCAATCCTCTTCTTTTATATCTTGGTTTGCTACAGGTAGACCTCATTGGTCATTTAATCAACACATTTCACATGACTGGCCAATTAAGACAACACACTTTAGTAAACAATTTTATGGAAAAAAACCACACTTATTACAAACAATGTTGGGGCACCAGTTATTGATGTTTGTTTTACATTCAGCCTTTCTCAGGGGCTCCCTGGATGGCGGAAACCCTCCTGTAGCAGTTCTGTGCCAGGTAAAAGGAGATGCACGGGACTTTTTCAGTCTTCAGCTTCTTGTTAATTGTTATATTTTCTAAAGTTTTGCATTGCTGTCTACACCAGGCTCAGCACGCTAGAAAAAACACCTCAAAATGGCCCCAAAATATTCGGTTTCAAGGTCTTTTAAATTTTGTCTCATCCGATTAACTCTTAAAACATACGTTATTTCTACTTATCTACAAAAACTCATCCCTTGACTGTCCAAATAAGCCCTGCACTTTGCTTTCCTTGACCAATAACCCTGTGCCACCAACACTGCAGAAAATGGAGCAGATGAAGAAGACTGGGACTACACCCAAATTCCTCCATCTTGCTTCCTATCTACACCATACTAAAAATCCCAAAACCTAAATTTCTCACCCAAGGGACACAGTATACTACTCTCTAATCTATTTCACACTTTGGTAAATTCTAATCTGTCTCAAAGTCCTGGAAGTCCTCTCCATGGGCAAAGGTTAAAGGCAGTGTTTCTCTGGGGGTCAGGACCCCTCAGAGCAGGCAGAGAAATATTCCCTGTTCCTTGGATTCCCACACATTTAACCTAAAATCCTTTAACCCTTAACATGTGAAGTTACCCAAAAGTGTTCCAGGTAAGCAGGATTAGAAGGAAAAGACAGAGAAGAGAAAGATAGAAGATCCATAGAAAGACATGCACATAGGTACCAACTGCTGGGGTTCCAGCCTTACCAACAGAGAAACACCAGCAGAAGACAGGATCCAGACCATGGGCTGCCCTCGTGCTCCGGCTTTTAACCCCCTGGGCCTTCATGGGCCCACCCCTGGGGTGGGACTGCCAGTTGCTTGTCCAATCAGAGCCAGGGTAGCACCAGCTGCCGGTGTGTGATTGATTGATTGACAGCTGGGCCAATCAGAGCTGGGTTAACATCACCCCCTGCTGTGTGATTGACAGCTCTGCCAGGCCAGGGCTGGGGCGGGGCTCTGTCCCACCACAAACCAAGGCCTGACCCGGCCCTGGCCCCACACGGGCATTCCGAGCATCCCAAGGTGTCTCGGGACATCGATCTCATCCAGCCTCTGACAGCGACCACGGTGACACTACAGAACCTCATGGAGCCATGGGTCAGTTGTGACAATGGAGATCCAAGGAAACCATGGTGAGACTGTGGAATCCAGGAATCATGGAATCAAGGAGACCATTGTGCAGCTCAGGGGCCCTAAGGAAGCAAGGATCAATGATCAAACTGTGGTTTGATTGTGACTGATTTAAAATAGAAACAAGGAGCCATTGTTTCACAGAGGGGCTGCGTGGGCCAATGGACCCTTGTGACTCTGTTGGGGCTCATGAAACCAAGAAGCCATTGTGACATTGCCAGACCTCATGGAATCAAGGAGACCATTGTGACAGTGTTAGGACCCATGAAGTCAATGGAACATGGAACAGGTCTGCCTGGTTTGGCCTCCTGGGGGCTGTCTGACAGGTCCCACTGAATCTGACATGTCAGGGGCCACTTCCCAACTGCCCGTGAAGCACTGGGGCTCTGTGCTTTTATTCCTATGGGAAAGAACTGTCTTTCTTGTCTAGGCACCCATGGCCAAAATTGGGATTCTGCATCTAAAATTCTCTATATCCAAGGGTTACTCCCAGACAAAATCTGCCCGTACAGTCAAGTCTGGCTCGACTTGGCCTCTGGTGACTGCCTCTCATCTGCCCCTGCACCACTGGGGCTCACTTGTTTCCTTCCTATGGAGACCATTGTGACACTGTGGAGCGTTGTGGAACCAATGGGCCATGGTGACGCTGCAGGCCCTTGTGGAACCTGTTCCACTGTAGGAACTTGTGGAACCAAGGGGAACATTGTGACCCTGCAGGATACCATGGATCCAAGGGGCCACTGTGACACTGTGGGGCCTCGTGGAACCAAGAACATCTTTGTGGCTCTGTTGGGCTGCATGGTCCCAAGGGGGCCAGTGTGAAGCAGCAGGGCTTTGTGGAACCAAGAGGCCATTGCTGCATTTCACGGCCTTGTGAGGCCAAAGGGCCGTTGTGATCCTGCAAGGCACTGTGGATCCATGGATATCATTGTGACATTGCAAGGCCCCATGGAACCATGGAGACCATTGTGACACTGTGGGGCCTTGTGGAACCATGGAGACCATTAAGATCCTTAAGGACTTGTGGAACCAAGGGGCCATTATGACACCAGAGGGCCTCATGGAAGCAAGAGAACCATTGTGACACTGCAGGGCCCTGTGGAACCAAGGGAACATGAAATAGGTGTGGCTGCCTTGGTCCCCCAGGGGTCACCTGACAGGTCTGGCTGACCTTGGAATGTGGAAGGCCACTCCCATCTGCCCCTGAAACACTGGGGCTCTGGGCATTTCTTTTTATGGAAAAGAACTGTCCATCTTTTCCAGGTATCCATGGCCAAAATTAGGATTCCACATCCAAATGTTTTGTGTATTCAAAGATTGCTCCCAGACAAAAGTTGCCAGGACAGACAAGTCTGGCTGCTCTTTGACTCCTGAGGGGCAGCACTCACCTCTTTTCCAAACACTGGAAAGAGCTCTGTGGTTTTCTTTATATATAAAAAGAAAACCCCTCTTTTCCAGGCGCAAATGTCTGAAATTAGGACTCTGCATTCATAGTTTCAAATATCCAAGGGTTGCGCCAAGAAAACCTGCCAGGACAGACAGGTCAGGCTTGTCTTGGCCTCTGGTGGCTGCCGTTCATCAGCTCCTGAAACATGGGGGCTCTGTGGTTTCCTTCCTATGGAGACCAATGTGACATTTGGGAGCCTTGTGAAATGAAGGGGCCATTGTGACACTGCAGAGCACCATGGATCCAAGGGACCATTGTGACACTGTGGAGCCTTGTGGAACCAAGGACATCATTGTGGCTCTGTTGGGCCACATGATCCCAAGGGACCAGAGCAAAGCAGCGGTGTGGGAGTTAGCCTGGCTGTAACTCAGAGTCAGCCAGATTTTACCCCACAAGAACTGGGTGCGAGTTTCAAGCCCTGGGAATCATTTGTTTAACTCTAGGATGAGTTTGAGAGTTTCCCCATAAGCCTTTAGTATTGTTATGCTAAGTTGTCCAAGTTCTCCTCCCCTATTGGTTACTTGTTTCTCCTAGATGGTTATTGTTCTAGAGTGTTCTGCCCTCAAGTGTATCTATTGTTGCTTCGCCTTTATCTCAGGTCTTTGAATCCCTTCCCTCGTACTGTGCTCGACTTCTCCATGTTTATTGTTTTTCACCCTGTTACTAAAGTTCTTTTTGGGCAACTCCATTGATCCTGCTTGTAGGAGCGTTAGGGGGTAGGATGGTTGGGACGGATGGAGACGAGAGATCTCTGAAGCCAGGTCTTGGAACTTGTGGTTTATTGCAAAGGGTGTGGGTGCAGGGGCCTTGTTTGGAGCTGCCAGACACAGCTCAGAGCAGGCCCGAAAGAGGAGCTCAAAAGAGGCGCCCAAAATGGATGCCCAAAAGAGGAGGGGACTTCCCATTACAATACAATAAATCTTCTTCTGTGCTGCATATTCTAATTTTCACTAACCCATCTAGTACAAGATACAAATCTTATAGCATTTCCATACAGCCTATAAGAATCATTCCATTACCATACTGTGCTACATTTTAAACCCTAAAAGCTACTCTTTGGGCCCCTTCTGCCAAGCTAATAGCGCCTGCTCTGACCCTTGGACCTGTCTGCAAGCAGAGGGTATTGTTTCATCAAAAGAAGATTACCTTCAGCTGGCCATACCATTGTTTTCCAGTTGTTCAGTAACTAAGGCTTGGTATCTCAAAGCTTGCTTTCATTTCATTCTCACTTATAGTTTCCATATTCTCAAAATCTTTTGCCAGGCAATCATATTTATAAGGCTTTCCTGTTTCATCTTCCCTAGCATCTGCTTCTTTTCATTTTCACCACCCTTGCCCTGAAGTTGGGGAACCAGAAAGGTTTGTCACAGCCACCCTCACTGTGACATTCGGCGCCCGAACAGGGACCCTGACACTCAGTCATGTCAGCTGGGGTTAGCTGATGGATAGGCCAGCGCTCCCCGGGATTTTGGATTGTGCCGGGCCAGCAGATTCATCATTGCTTCGAGGGGCCTCGGCCAGGATCCACAAGGACAACGACGGTTTCACCTGCATAAAACTGCAGGTGGGTTTGGGGAAACGCAGGACAGTTATTGACCATTTTGCCACTGTGTTTTTACAATACGCATCCACATCCCATAACTGATTTGGGGTGTTCCAGTGGCTGTTCCACCTAAGGTGGAGAAGGAGAAAAATGGGCAGCCAGATGTCCAAAGTAGAAAGGAGCATATATGGATGCTTTAAGTTAATTCTCACTGATCATGACCAAATATCTTCAAAGAACAAATTAAAATCAATCGTGAAGTGGATCATTACAATTTTTCCAGATGCCCCTGAGCCTGACCGTCCTCCCTCCATCTTGGCTCCTCCACTTCCTGCTACCACAACCTTCTCTTCTGCCCTGAAGGAACCTCCAGACTCCACCCCACAACTGCGGGTCATGCCCCACTGTCAATCATTCCACCTCCACCCTGGGCCATGCCTCCAGAAGGCCAGCCTGGAAGTCTGCCATCCTAGATTAAGGCCCTTCCTCCCCAACACCTGACAAAATGGCAGTGCCCTTTGCCTCACCCTCTGGCAACAATATAACCCCCATGGTCAAAGATACTAAGCCCAACTGTCACACTATTTCTAATCTGAATGTTTCTGCTCCAAGTTATTCTTCCTCCCCAGAAGACAGTTTGGACTTCTCAGAGCCACCTCACCCCTCAATCCCAGAAGATCCCTGGGAAAGGAAGAAGACTGTCAAATAGTCTCAAAATTCCTCATTGCTCCCATATGTTATGAAAGAAGGGGACAGAATCCCAGGTATCGGCCACTGGTTTATGGGGAAATCAAGGATCTGTGTAGGGCAGCTAAAGACCATAGGAGGGACTTACCTTGTTTTAATGGCCTAATGAGGGCCATGTTTACAGCACGTCTTAACCCCCTATGATTTAAAATATATTCTGACCATGTTGTTGTCACCTACAGAATACACCCTGAGGGAAGGGGGATGGAAGCATTTACTAAATCAATTAATGGCAGACTATGCTAATAATGAGAGAAGGGCAGAATTGACAATCCACCATCTAGCTGGAGAAGAGCAACACAGCCTACCAGATGATGAAGCTGCAGGTGTCCCCAGAGAAGTATTGGATGATATCAAAGAGATGGCTTTGCAAGCTTTAATCCAGGTACTGGATGGTAGCGCCCCCAATTTAGACTAGCTTGGGTGGCTGCAGCTAAAGCTTTAGGACACTTAGACCATCTTGGGTGCCTGTTAAGTAAGCAAACCAATGCTACCTCCCTCCCATTGAGTGGCCTGCTCTCAGACATAGAGACCATCAGACATGGCACCTTGCAGAACAGCGATAGAGTTTTTACTCTGGGCACATGGGCATGGCTGTGCAGACTCTGAGGGCATGTGCTGCATGAACCTCTCCAGCCACAGCGAGTCAATCCACAAGAGCATTCAGACACTGAAGGAAGGCTTCAAGAAGCTTCAAGTGGAAAACAAAGCCTGGTTCTATAAACTCTTCCAATCCAAGGGACTAAACGGTTAGATGATGTCTAGCTAAAACAGGACCATTAAATCCCTTAGTTGTTGTTGTTGTATTGTTAATTGTCCCCATGTTTGTTTGGATGCATTTAGAAAGTCTTACAAGATTCTTTCAGTTCCATCTTTGTTGTAAAACAAAAAGGGGGAAGATACCCAACACAGTATCCTCATGGATTCCTTGAAGGAGAGAACTGGTGACCAGGATGGCACAAAAACCTCTCAGAGACTCAGTGTGGAAAGGAAAATCCTTAAAAGTACATAAAAGTATTCTTAAATCCATAAAGTACCTTTAAAACCTTGAGTATCTCAAGTCATTAATGAGCCCCACTGAGTGTCAGTACAAAGCTCTCAAGGGACTCGTTAAAGCAGAGAATTGGGGCCATGATTGCACAAACCTCTCACAGAGTCTGCATCAAAGGGGAAACACCAAGTACCTTAAAATAACTGAAGTACCCTGAAGCATCAATGAGCCCACTGAGTGTTGTTACTGACAAAGCCTCTCCAGGGACTAATTACAGCAGATAATTGGAGGCCATGATTGCAGAGACCTCTCAGAGACTCCAAGGCAAAAGCCAAACCCAAAGTCCTTTGAAAACCCTGCAGTCCCTGCAGGGAGCATTCAGGAGCCCCCAGGGCCATTGCTGAGCAAGGCTCCCCAGGGACTCCTTGCAGCAGATCCTTGAGGCCACTGGGATGTGGGCTAGGGGGGGATGCTGAGGGCAGGACAAGGGGCTGACAGTGCCCAGCCTGGCTGGGGCTGTGCCAGGAGGCCCCAGGGCCTCAGGACAAGGTGTCTCCTCCCAGCCCTTGGTGGCACAGACCCTGCTGTGGCCCAGGGCACCAAGGCTTGGCTTCTCTTTGTCCCCAGCTGTCATCACTGCCTGCAGTTCTCTGCTCTGCCTGGGGCCTGGGGACACTTTCTCAGTGGTGTCCCTCAGTGGGACCCATTAAAAGTCCAAGAAAGTTTGGAGTTGGATTCTGACTTGGAGTTCTGGAGAGGTTTCTTCAGCTGCCTCTCAGGGCCTGATGTTCAGGGCCTGAGCACAAAACCTCAGAGGCTCATTAAAGTCCTTGTGCTGTGTCTGTGCTGCTGAGCTGGGCTGCTGGCACAGAGTCAGCTCCTGGTAACCAAGAAGAGCTTCAAAAGCACATTTCTTTTGATGAGCAGCTCTTCTGCCAGCCCAGCAGGGCTGGGGCACTGCCTGCAGCCAGCCCGGGCACAGCACAGAGGCACAGAGAGCTTCAATCAGTCAGGGCTGGGAAGGTGCTGAGAAGAGCCTGGGGCACAATCACTGCCAGCCCTTGGCACAGGAACCTCTGGCTGCAGGACCATGCAGCTGCAGCTCCTGGAGTGATCTCCTAAAGCTGGAACATCCCAATGCCTACAGACTCGGTGAGTACAACTCTGAGTATTTCTGTTGAAGGGGAGGTGAAATGCTCAGGAAGTGCTGACATGCTGAGGGGTTCTAATCCATCATAGAATATTTCCAAGACAGGGATTTGGATAAAAATGAGGAATTTGTATTCATTTTCCTACTATTGGAGAATGGCAGGGAGGGGTGGGATATAAATATTAAAGGTCTATTATGAATTAATAATTATGAATTTTGACAAGTGCCTAAGACATCTGAACTGTTACTTTTAGTGACCAATAGTTTCACAGGAGATCCCTAATGTACTTGCAGCCACTCTGCCCATGGACAGCAGCAGCATCACCTTTGCTGCACCCATCAGGCTCAGTCTCAGCTGTCCTTTCTCCAAGCTGCAAACAGAACCAGCCCCCAGCCAGTGCCCAGCAAACAGGAGGGGTTCTGTCAGACCAAGGAGAGTGCACAGAGATTTGGGGTCTGTGAGTGCTGGCACAGAGAGATCAGGCACAGGGAAACACCTGCAGGAGGAAAATCTCCCGGAAGCAGAGATAAGATCAGACAGTGAGAGAAAACAAAACCCAGCAATGCTGTGGCAGGGAGAGTTTAGAGATGCCCACAGAATCCCCTGCAGTGCAGCCCCTCCCTCTGAACAAGCCCCCTCCCTCCTGTGCCCCAGCCAAGCCTCTGCCCTCAGGGCCGGGGCTCCAAGGCGTGCAGCCCCTCCTGTGCAGGCAGAGCTGCAGCAGAGCCGTGGGGCAGCTCTGCAGCCCCGGGCCCAGCTCCCTCTGCAGAGCACAGGGCTGGGAGCAGCTGCCCAGCCCTGGGGGCTCTGGCAGGGGGCACAGCTGGCTCAGGGTGACGCTGTCCCCAGGGCCCAGCTCTGGGCAATGCTGTCAGTGCAGCCAGGGAAGGAGCTGCATCTCCCTTCATCCAATGCCATCATAAGGACACTTGGAAGTCTCCCTGAGATTTCAGTCCAAGCTGGGAGCTTCAATGCAGGGTGCAAACCTGTCCTAGAGCATCTCTGAGTTATAAGATTGATGGGGAAAGGCAGAGGTGTTGTGACACTGAAAATGCTGCTGGGTTGGTGAAATGAGCAATGTGAGTCCTTGGCTACAAATGTGGAACTGGGCTGTGGTGGAAACATTTGCTCTCAATGGAACTTTAAAGGGAAACATGGGAGGGGTGATCCCCCTCCAGCTGAGAGAGGCTGAAGCCCAGAGAAATTCTGAACAGGTCAGAATGACAGACCATCTCCACTAGCTCTCCACTTATCACTTTGCCTCTCAGAACATGCTCTCTATTGCCTGAGGGCAGCAGAATCCTGAGGGTTTCTGATAGTCAAGTACACCAGCAGAGGTATGGGGAAGCTTTTAAATAACACACCAGAACTCTTGAAAACAGAAGTGTGTCTGTGTGTGTTCCAGGGTAGAGTGTATGGGCAAAGGCTTTGATTTTGGTTACAGGTATCTCCTCTAACGCTTCACTGTCTTTTCCTCCATGAACAGGTCCCCAGGTCCAGCCACAGCAAATGTCCAACAGCAGCTCCATCAGGCACTTCCTGCTGCTGGCATTGGCAGACACACGGCAGCTGCAGCTCCTGCACTTCTGCCTCTTGCTGGGCATCTCCCTGGCTGCCCTCCTGGGCAACGGCCTCATCATCAGCGCCGTAGCCTGCGGCCACCACCTGCACACGCCCATGTTCTTCTTCCTGCTCAACCTGGCCCTCAGCGACCTGGGCTGCATCTGCACCACTGTCCCCAAAGCCATGCACAATTCCCTCTGGGACACCAGGAACATCTCCTACACTGGATGTGCTGCACAGCTCTTTTTCTTTCTGTTCTTCATCTCAGCAGAGTATTACCTCCTGACCATCATGTGCTACGACCGCTACGTGTCCATCTGCAAACCCCTGCACTACGGGACCCTCCTGGGCAGCAGAGCTTGTGCCCACATGGCAGCAGCTGCCTGGGCCAGTGCCTTTCTCAATGCTCTGCTGCACACAGCCAATACATTTTCCCTGCCCCTGTGCCATGGCAATGCCCTGGGCCAGTTCTTCTGTGAGGTACCCCAGATCCTCCAGCTCTCCTGCTCCAGATCCTACCTCAGGGAACTTGGGCTTCTTACTGTTAGTGCCTGTTTGGCATTTGGCTGTTTTGTGTTCATTGTTTTCTCCTATGTGCAGATCTTCAGGGCTGTGCTGAGGATCCCCTCTGAGCAGGGACGGCACAAAGCCTTTTCCACCTGCCTCCCTCACCTGGCTGTGGTCTCTCTGTTCCTCAGCACTGCAGCGTTTGCCTACCTGAAGCCCCCCTCCATGTCCTCCCCATCCCTGGATCTGGCCCCTGTCAGTTCTGTACTCGGTGGTGCCTCCAGGCCTGAACCCCCTCATCTACAGCCTGAGGAACCAGGAGCTCAAGGCTGCAGTGTGGAGTCTGATGACTGGATGCTTTCAGAAACATTAAAACTCTGTACAATTTCTGCCAAACATTTTTAATAAAAATCACCTTTGATACTTCTTGTTGGTTTCATTTTGGTGGTCATTTTTCTTTCTTTTACTTTTTTCATATTGTCCACAAATAAATATCATTGTTTGTGCCGCTGCCCATTTTGTTTCTCTCCACCTCCCCTGTGGCCACAGACTGTCACTGAGGGCCTGCACTCTTTGTGGCTTTAAAGGAACTAAAGGATCTCCCAGCAGAGTTTTCTGCAGAGATGCCCTTTTGTTGCCCTCTCTGGAGCTGCAGCAGCAATGTCTGTGTGCAGAGCTGGGGGCAGGTCAGTGCTGGCCCAGCAGCTGTGCCCAGCAGCAGCAGCAGCACTTGGTGTTGCCAGTGCTGCTGCCGTGGCCCTGCCCCGCTGCCCTGGTGGCCCTGGTGTTGCTGCAGGGCCTGAGTGCTCTCGGGGCCGGGCACAGTCCTGGGGGTGGCAGTGCCGGGGCTGCAGCAGGGACAGGCCATGGGCACTGCTGGGGCAGCGCTGACGCCTCAGGCCAGGCCCTGGGGGCTCCAGGCTCCTTGCCCAGGCTCTCTCAAGAACACGGCCAGGCCAATGCTCAGCACAGAAACCCCCGTGAGCAGCCCCAGGCTGGCCGTGGGCAGGCTGGGGGCAAACAGCAGGGCTGGGGCTCTGCAAGGGCCCTGGGGCAGACGGGAAGGAGCAGCAGAGCAGGGGCTGATCCATCCCCAGTGCGCTGCACAGCCCAGGGCAGCGTCCCAGAGCGTCCTGATGGAGCTGCCAACAACATCCCCCCTCTGCAGCCCTGGCCTCTCCCCCAGCTCACACAGGTGCCCCATCCTTGCAGGCACAGACACGGCAGCACTGGCTCAGCAGCCCCTGTTTGCATTGCACACAGCAGGGGGAGCACCCCCATGCTGTTGCTGTGGGGACATGAACCTGAGGGAGCACAAATGCCATCAGCCCCTGGGGCCAGCAAGGCCTGGGGGACACCAGGGAAACCACTCAGCTTTGTCCTGGCCTCTGCAGTCAGCCAGAAAGTTTGTTCCCATCAGCTGGGAGTTTCCTGTGCCACTGCAGACGCTGTTGCTCAGAGCCAGGGCTGCCTGGCAGCCACCCCCAAAACTGCCCTCAGCATTTCCTTGGCTTCACCTTTGCTTTCTCTACTCTTCTGCTACAAATTTCTTTGTCTTGCTCATCCCTGTTTCCTCCCCTGCAAACAGCCCATCCCTGTTTGCCCTTTCCTCCCTGGCCCCACTCCCCATTGCAGTTCCTGACTTGGCACCATGGGAACGTCCCTTGGGCAGCAGGCTCATCCTACAAGTGCTGCAGGAATTGTCTGCAGGCTCCTGCAGTGCCTGGTGCTGCTCCCTTGCCAGAGGCAGCCCAGGCCAGGGGGGCACATCTGGGCTGCTGTGTCTGCCTCTGGAGCTCCCTGCTCTGGGCAATGAGGAGGAGCTGCAGAGGCTCTGCAGGACTGACAGGATGGGCTTTGGGGCTGGCAGGAGAAGCTGAGGGATCTGGGCTGCTGGAGCTTCTGAAGACGAGGCTCAGGGCTCATTCTGCAACTGCTCCAAGGGTGCTTTCAGAGAATCCCAGAATCAGCAAGGTTGGAAAAAACTTTGGAGATCATCAAGTCCAACCTGTGCCCTGACACTGCCTTGTCTCCCCTGAGCCTCCTCTTCTCCAGGATAAACAACCCCCCAGCTCCCTCAGCTGGTCCTCACAGGACTTGTGCTCCAGAGCCCTCCCCAGCCTTGTTGCCCTTCTCTGGACATGCTCCAGCCCCTCCATGTCCTTCCTAAATTGGGGGGCCCAGAACTGGACACAGCACTCGAGGTGCTGCCCAACCAGTGCTGAGCACAGGGGAAGAATCACTGCCCTACTCCTGCTGGCCACATCATTGCTGATCCAGGCCAGGAGCCACTGGCCTTCTTGGCCACCTGGGCACACTGCTGGCTCATGTCCAGCCTGCTGTCCATCAGTCCCTGCAGGTCCCTTTCTGCCTGGCTGCTCTCCAGCCACTCTGTCCCCAGCCTGTAGTGCTGCAGGGGTTGCTGTGGCCAAAGTGCAGGACCCGGCACTTGGACTTGTGAAACCTCACCTTGCTGGATTTTGGGCCCTGGGTCCAGCCTGTCCAGGGCCCTGTGCAGAGCCCTCCTGCCCTCCAGCAGATCAACACTCCGAGACAACTTAGTGCCATCACTGTTCCATGAGGCCCCAGAATGTCACACTGTTCCTTTGATTCCATGGGGCCCTTGGTGTCACAAAGTCCCTTGGATCCTTGGACCTCACAATGTCACAATGTCCCTTTGGTACCATGGGACCCCATGGTGTCACAAAGTCCCTTGTGGGAGCTCAGCACATCACTTCCGATGTGCGGAGTCTCCCAAGACCCCATCGGGGGGCTCGAAGATCTTGGCATGATGCCCGGAACACTTGGTGGCTTGACTTCGATCCTTCAGGTGAATTGCCAGCTTTGTATGAGACTTGGAAGGTCACATGAGTTTAAAGGGTGTATTTACAGGGCGCACACAGGGTGAAAATATAAGTTTTAAGATTTTTGGTATGTGGGTTATGGGGACAAGATGGAGGGAATAGGGTGTGTCTCGTCCTTCTTCTTTCTTCTTGTTCTCCATCTTCTGCTGTGGTGTTGGCACTTGGGGATTGGTTTAGAGTAGAAATGCACTGTCTAATATAGATGATAGGTATTGGAAATTAAAAGTAAATATTATATACGTAGTTTGGGGTATAAAGGGGACAACACCGCCTTGGGGGCGGTGGAGAGTGTTATGGCTGCCGTGCTGTGGGGATCTCAGCTGGGCACAGAGAAAATCTTTAGATAGGAAATAATAAACAACCTGAAGACCAAACATCTGAGAGTCCAATCTCGTTCTTCAGCCCCTGGGGCCACTCCAGGACCACCCAACTCATCTCGGGACAGAGAACAGACAGCCGACCCGAGAGAAACCTTAGGCCCCACAGTGTCACAATGGATACTTGGTTCCATGAGGTCTGGCAGGGCAACAATGCTCTCCTTGGTTCCACAGTGTCACAATGGCCTCTTGGTCCCAAGGGCCACCACGGTGTCAAAGATGTTTCCTTCATTCCAGGAGTCCCTGAGGAGCAGCCCTGGCCCCTTGGTTCCATGGGGCCCTGCAGTGTCACAATGGCCCCATGCTGACACCAGGTCCTGCTGTGTCACAATGGAGCCCTGGTGACACAAGATCCTGCAGAGCTCTCAGCACCTCAGGCAGAGGGGAGCAGGGCAGCCAGGGAGCTCCTTTGGCCTTGGCCAAGCCCCTTCCCCCATGGCTGGGGCTGAGTCCTGTGGCAGCTGCAGCTGCTGCTGTGCCCTTGCCAGGGGCTGAGGCCGTGGGGCAGTGCCCAGAGCAGCCTGGCCTGAGCAGAGCTGTGGGGCCAGAGGCGGCTGGGCTGGGCTGGGGAGAGGCCCTTGGTGCTGCCCAGAGCTCAGGGCAGCTGGCAGAGCTTGCAGGGAGCTGGGCTGGGCTCCGAGAGCCTGGCCCAGAAACCATCAGTGTCCATCTCAGCCTGGCTGAGCGTGCAGGGGCAGGACTCAGGCCAGGCCTTGTGGGGCAGGGCCAGCGCATGTGCAAGGCATTGAAAACAGGCAAGTGGCCCAGAGAGGAGGCTGCTCTGTGCCCTTGGTGGCACGGACAGAGCGGGGAGGGGGCCCAGGACATTTGTCAGCGCCAGCCTCTGTGCCCAGCCCTTGGCAGCCTGGCTGCTGAGCCCAGCTCTGGCCTGGGCTGAGTTTGGCTGTGGCCCAGCTCCATCCTCCTGCGGGGCTCAGGGCCTGTTCCCGGCCATGGCCAGCCCTGGCTGCCTCTCTGCTGGCCCAGAGGCCGGCAGAGCCCGGGCCAGGGCTGTCTGTGCAGCCCCACAGGTGCCAGGGGCTCTGCAGGAGCTGGCAGAGGCTGCCCAGCAGGAGGCCATGGGGCACAGAGCCCCAAGGCTGCTGTGGGCACCACGGCACAGGGGCCGTTCCCAGCCGCAATGCTCCTGGCCTGGCTGGGCCTGCACAGGGGCTGGGCCACCATGGCTGGGCCAGCACAGGGCCACAAAGGGGCCACGCAGCCGCTGCCGGGGCTGACAGCAAGGCCAGGCACACACAAGCAATTGCTGAGCATGGCCTGCGCTGGCCAGGCCTGACTGTGCCAAAGGCAGAGCTCAGCTGCCCTTGGGGGCTGCAGCAACACTCCAGAGCCCAAAGAGCCTCCATGGCTGGGCTGGAGACCAAGGCTGCAGCAGGGAAATGCAGGGCTGCTGCGGGATGGGGAGGGCATTGAATTCCAGCACACACCTCAGCTCTCTGATGATCCCGGCACCATGCTGGGCCCTGTTTCAGACTGGAGCAGAGCAGATGTTGATGGCACAGGAGCCCTGTGTGGCTGTCAGGGACCTGCAGCTTGCAAGGTGCTCTGCTCTCCCTCAGGTGCTCTCGGAGAGATCCAATCCCAGCTGGGCACCTCAGGGCACAAGTGGCACTGCCTGTTCATGGGCGCACAGCTGATGTCTGTCTGGAAAGGGGCACAGGTTTTGATACCGGTTAGTTTCATAATATACAAGCAAATCTTTTATCTGGGTCATTTGAGTACTTTTAAGAAATGGCAAAGTTTTGAACCAGGAATGGGGATTTCCTGGAAGGTTACTGATGTGAGGAGAAGAAATACTGATCGTCCTGTGGACTTGTGTCACCAATATTGAGTCTAGATTTATTCTCTCTCTTTCCCATCAAGTGTTTCCAGCTCTCCTGGTTAAATGGCCATGTCTAAGGACATCTCTTCACTAGACCAACTGGATCTATGTCCTTCCTGCTGCTCTCAGATTTCCTCCTCCAGACGCTGGCTGGTTTCCAAGTGCCTCTCAACTGACTGGTTTCATGCTTTGAGCTGCAGGGAGTTGCCCAATGTTTCTGCATTTCGTATAAATATATAATAAAGATCACCTTAATTGTGTTTATATCTATCACAATTACCATTTCTTATGTCTCTTGTCTAAAACTGTTCCTGCACAGAAATCCCTGAAGGATGGGGGATATGTCAGATGCTGCTGGGACATCTCAGAGAGCTGAGGGAAGAGCTGTGATGGTTATTAAACTATCCCAATGCTCAACTTGTGTTTGTTGGCAAGAAACTTTCTGTGCCTCTGAGTGTCCCCAGTCCCTGGGCCCAAAGGACACAAACGTATGAGTTGTGGTTCCCACTGCAGGGGCTGCACTTGGACCTTGGCTCTGCACAGGAGAGCTCTTCATCCCCTTTCTCTCTTTTCCTCCCTCTGGGCATGGAGGAGGCTCCTGACTTCAGCCTGTGACTCGTGTGTGCAAAGAGCAAATCTGGGCAGAATCGGGGCAGGGAGGGTTTGGGGGGACCTTGGGATCTGTGCTGGGCACAGAAGGTGTTTTCCATTGCTCTGAGACTGTCTGCTGTGGAAAATGGATTTAATATCCAGCAGAGGAATGACTTTTGCATTTGATGGAGCTGTGCCTTCCCTTGGCTTTGTTGGCTGACAAGAAATGAACATCCCTCTGTGTCTCGGGCAGCTCCTTCTCCAAGGAAAGCAGGTGGGAGTTGGAGCCAAGGAGCTGAAAGCTGCAGGTGCAGCCTGGGCTGGAGGGAGCTCAGATTTGCACAAGGCTGCTCTGAGTGCCAGGGCTTGGATGGGGGAAATGGTGGGCTGGGGGTAGGGACAGAGTCTGATTGATTGTCAGCCTTGAAGGGTCTTGATTTTCATCTCTATTCAAACTGCATGAGGAGGTACTTTGATTCATTGTCATTAGGAGATTGGTATTAACAGAAGAAAAAAAACCAAACCTACACAGAACCTGAAAAATGTTTTCTCACTGTCTTTTTAAAAAGAACATAGTCAGTTGAATGCACTTCTGAAATCTCTCCTCTTAACCACAGAAGATTTGGAAGCTAAAAATTAATTACCCAGAGGCTTGGCTTGTTAAGCTTTCTGAATGTTAATGAGCCCTGGGACACTGAATTCCTGCACTGCAGAGCTGAAGGCTGAAAAGCCTCTGGAGCAGTACTTGGATTCAGTGTCAGTTGGAGATTGCACATATCAATGAATTAACAGGAAAAAAAACCTAAACAGACCTAAAAATATCTTTTCTCACTGTCTTTT